>VWZN01013670.1:198834-230174 GCA_013396955.1 Regulus satrapa
GCATGCTGGAGGCTGGCATTAGTTCAGGTGTGCACCTACCTGGAAATAAACTTCCTTTAAATCAGTGAAGAACTGAATCAAACCACCCAGGTGTCTATCTTGAATTCCTGTTAGCTAGTTTAAGGCTGTCTCTTGCTCACTGCACCAGTTTTGTGGTTTGTCCTCTGAGGTGACTAATTTTTTCATGACCTGGAGTGCTCTGTAATGGGAGAAGAGAGACTTAACACTGTATTTTGCATTTGAACCTGTTTACCATACAAAATTTAGCTGTTACAACTCTTTTTTAATTTAAATTGACTTATTCCTTGAGTTTACTTGTGTTTTCTTAAGTGTGTGTGTAAAGTGAAATTAGAGAGAAGATGCTACAATGCACATGGATATTAAAGGCTTTTGATTTTGAAGGCTTTATTTCAGAAAGGAATTCAAGGGTTACATTTTTGTCTCCTTTGTCATTCCATTAAAAAAAAACTTGGTGGATATGGTAGGAGTTGCTTTTCAGTGCGTACAAAATGTACCATAGAGGTATAAATCTGTCATAAATCCTAAAATCACAACAGCTGTTGAGTTGATTGTAATGCTCACTTCATGTTTATTAGGACTTTTACGGTTATATTTCCTAATTGTTCATCATTAATAAAGTCTCCATATCTTGTAGAGGTCACTTCAGTGCCTATATCAGGGGATGTTCATATGGAGTTAGATCATGTTTGTCAGTGGGCTTTGAAATCTAATTAGGCAGTTATAGCTTAAATTCCACAGCTCAAAATAAACAGAGCTCCATCTTTTCTGTGAGCTATTTTCAAACAATGAAACCTGCTGAGTGCAGACTAACTACAACAGGCAGCGCACAGATTTTGTTCATCAAGAATAAAAATGCTGCTGAAGTATGCTGTTACAGTCTGAGAAGTGTTAAGGCCATAGTTTCAAAAATTGACTTTTAGCAGTAAAATGTACTGTATATGCACAGTGTAGATGGGGATGTCATGTATTTTGTGCAGACTGCCACTTATACTTGTAAATTAATTATTATTATTTGCCATGAAGAATGCACCTACAAGTCTAAAAGAACGTACCCCTGGCTCCAAGCCTGTTTTTTGAGAGATTAATTTAAGAGATTAATTGCTATAAATGAAACAATCTATCTTGCAGAAATGTGAAGTAGGCGATTGTCTTGCTTGACCTGTAAGAACCTGGAAACTTTAGCCTCTGGAGGATACTTTCTAGCATTTTTTTTCTAAAGCTTACTAGCTTTTAAAGCTTATTAAACTGCTGGGTTAGACACTGGTGCTTTGGCAAAGGAGAAATCTTTTAGGTTCTATTAACATTTGAGTGTGTGTGCATTGCATGTGTGAAGGCACTGAGAAACCTTTGCTTGTTGTGGTCATAGGCAGGCTCCACTTGTAATGAGCCTAAATTCTTGCTTACATTTTGTGCATGTTCACCTGTAGGGGAAAGGATGTGTGCAAAGCACTGTGTTAGAGGGGTGGATCGGTCTGTAGCGCAGTCCACTTGGAAACCACTGCTCAGCAGTGAGCATCCTGGTCCAGGGTTGGAAGCTATCCAAGCTGCATCTGGGTGCCAGCTGTGTTTCCATGTGAGAACACAGAGCCAGGCATGCTCCCCTGTAAAGAAGCAGTAACTTTTGGCATTTCCAAGCTGTTTAAACCAGAGTAGCCATTGCAATGAAGTGGTGTTTCAAACAGAAATTTCTCCTCATCCTTTTGCATGTACAATAATTTCAAAATTGCGCAGATTTAAAATAATAATGGAATTTCTGGAATAAATCATGAAAGTTTTTTAGTTCCAGGCCAGATTTGCATTGGCCCTGAAAAATCACCAGATTTTTTTCCCAGATGATGTTGTGCAAATTTGGATGAGGGACAGTTAACACAGCAAGCTTTCAAATGTCCTCTTTTTCATAGTTCTGTAATGTATTTATAAAATTGTTTCTCACTTGTTCCTTTGCTGATGGGTGCCACTGAAAATGACCAAAACCAGCTTGGTACAATTTTTCTTACTATTAATCATGCTAGCCTTTCTCTTCTCTGACAGATCCTACTAGATTCATCTGAATGCATTACAAAAGCATATTTATTTCTTCAAAAAAAACCAAAAAAACCAAAACAACTCACAAAAAACCACCCCAAAAACCTAGGCAAACAGATCCAATACAGAGTTTCAGTATATTGTAAAGCTATGCCAGTTCAAATTACTTCATTATATGGAAGAAATTAAAATTCTGAGGTTTACATTTTTTCTTATTTAACGATTTCTATGGGTTTTATCTGTATAAAAGTGGCCTAGCCTTTCTCATTCTGCCTGAGTGCTCTGGTCACACAAGTGTGTAATATCTTTTAAGAAGAAATTTCTTCTATTTTTTGCTCCCACTTGCATATTTTGATCACCTTTATAATTCTCGTCCTTATTTTCTTTGATTTTTGTTTCCTATTGTACATCAGTCTCTCACTTTGAATCTCAAGGAAGTTTTGTGTCTTGATTCCTTTTTAAAGTATGTTGGTTTAATCTAGAAATTAGTAATCTATCCCAAACCTCTTACCACTGACTGTTCAAGTATTACATTATGTTGGGTGAAGTGATGTAGATGACTGATTGGGAATAAATGCATCTTCAGTCCTCACCAAAATCGCCAAATAACAGAGAGAAGCCTACAGATGGTGCTTTAAATTAGTATTGATTGAAAAAAAATCTGGAGCACTGAGATTAGTCTTGAGAATCCTCATTATCACATCAAATCTCCCAAATTATAAAAAGATATTTTCTTTTTTTATCCCCTCATCCTTCAAAGTAACATCTACATGGATAATGTAAAGGTGAGACTTAGTGCCCAGGTGGCCAAGAAGGCAGCTGGCATCCTGGTCTGTACCATCAATGATGTGGCCAGCAGGATCTGGGCAGTGACTGTCCCCCTGTACTTGGCACTGGTGAGGCCACACCTCACATCCCATATTTAGTTTTGCATCTCTCACTACAAGAAAGACATTGAGGTGCTGGAGCATGTCCAGAGAAGGAGAATGAGGAGCAGCTGAAGGAGCTGGGGGTGTTTAGCCTGGAGGAAAGGAGGTTCAGGGGAGACCTCATTGTCCTCTACAGTTCCCTGAAAGGAGGCTGCAGCCAGGTGGGGCTCGGTTTATTCTCCTATGTAACAAGTGACAGGACCAGAGGAACCAGGCTGCAGTTGCAGCCCAGTAAATTTAGACTGAATATTAGGAAAAATTTCTTCATTGAAAGGGTGGCCAGCATTGGAGTATTCTGGACAGGGAAGTGGTGGAGTCACCATCCCTGGAGATATTTCTGAAATGTGTAGATATGCTTAGGGCCATAGTTTGATGGTGGACTTGGCAGTGCCGGGCTAACTATTGGACTGGATGACCTTAGAGGTCTCCCCCAACCTAAACAATTCTATGATTTTGTGATGTATTCATACTAGTGGGAATCTTTGATTTTAAATGTTTAGAAGCAGATTTTGGACAAGTCCTTTTTAAAGCATGAGTTGTATGTGTTACTTCAGTGGTTGTGATTGACTAAATTAAGTATTTGGCGATGCATTTTAAAGCCTATTACAAATGAGTGAAATCATGTTTACTAAATAGGATATCTCATGCTTAGATTTAAGCCCACTGTAATCAAAGTTACAGTTTCTTTTTCTTACATGGTTAAACTAAACAACTTCCTTATTTTCTCCCCTCTGCACAAATTCATAAACCTTTTTCTCTTTTTAAGTAGCTTTTCATGTTCTATTGAAATTTTGATTCTCTCTGAAATGACTACTGTGGAGATAAATTCTTAGCATATCTCATCTTGCTTTGTTTAAAAAAGCTTAATATGGGAAAGAAAAGAAAGAAAAGTCCTGCGGTTTTGTGAAAACTTTTCTTTGTGACTTTTAAATCCCTTTGCAAAATAAAGTCATAATATGGTAGTAATAAATCAAGAAAGTGCTTGTTCTTTTAGACTGTACCTTTCAGCATATTTCCATTTGAGAAATCTTGTCTGTGTTAACAAGTTGCTGAAAAGAAAATTATTTCCCCAGCTTTTTTAGATGAGCTCACCAAAATCTATTATTGCCAATACCAAGGTTTTTTTTGTTTGTTTGTTTGCTTATTTAGTAGTTTAATCTCTTTGACTTTGAGGACAGAGAGTTACTGACAGAGGTCAGGCCTTGCACTCTCTGGTGATCTTTACACATTTTAGAATCCCCTGCCTCAGAGAACCTGTGGTAGGTTTTGCCTGCAGAGCTCTGGCTTCTTGGGCCAGCGGTAGGACAAGGGACGGCAGCACACTGCCACAATGGTAAGCACTATGTTGAGAAAAAAGGCAAAGTAGTAACAGAGTGGCTGATTTTTCCTGGTGATTTTGGAAAATCTTTGTCGGAGAAGCTTTCTTAGCTTTCTCTCTTTTCCAGTGTTTAGGCATTTTTTCAATGTATGCATAAGTTTTTTACTGATTATTTCATATATCAAATCAAACAAAGTCAAACAAAAACTGCCCCCCTTGAAAGAGTTCTTGGCTATCCCAATGGCTGCCATCCAGTTTTTCATATTCCTCTGCTTGTAATTTGTTTCAATAGAGCTATGGCAAATGCTGTAATGGGTTTTTTTTTTCCCCCTGATGTCTCCTAAAATGTCTTCTAATACAGACTCCATCCATGTCATAGCTTCTTCTAGGGAAGGTATTTTAATAGTGCCTGAAGTTTTTCTCTTGCTAAATCTTCTGCCTGCTTTTTGATGCTGTCATTATTCTTTTAGAATTAATTGTCATATAAATAGTAGGAGTAGCATTGGACAGAAATGTTTTACTGGTGAGAACCCTCTTCAGATTCTTTAGGTTCTCAATATAGGCTGGTTCCCTTTGCCATCTCCCTGATACTGTGGCCAAGCAAAGTGGTAGCAGCCCCAGCTGTGCTGCTGACACTGCCAGATGAATAGTTTACAGTGCTTACTGCAGAGGAGAGGTGACAGAGCTCCTTGAGGAGTCCCAGAACTGTTTGACCGGTCTGAAGAGTTCTGTGATAGACTTGGGATGTGTCTAACAACAAAGGGGAGGAGGGATAAAAGGGACAGACTGTATTGTTCTTTAAAATGAAAATAATTTTTAAAAAAAGTTCCTTGTGCATTAAATGGCATGAAGGCAACTGCTAAAGCGGCAGCCACACTTGCTATCTCATGAATTGCCATAGGAACCATAAGTGTATCATCTCTTGTGTTAATTAAAATTGCCATTTGTGGTGTTGAATTAACAGTCAGTATCAGAAACCACGAACATATGAGTTCAGTGTAACTGTAAGTGTTGTGACCTTGAAAAATCCTTCTCCCCTTCCCTCTCCCCTCCAGTCTTTTTAACATTTTTGTTAGTGTTGACCTTAGCAATAGGAGCATGTACTTGAAATAAAGGAGGGAACCTCAGCAATCATTCTGCCTACTGCTGCCATCTCCTGGGTGGAACCGACCCCACATACGGACAGTTCCTTTTCCTTCCGTAGTCAGAGAATGCTCAGACCGTTCAGCCTCATGTGTTTGAGGAACTAAAGGCTCTATGGTATTTCCATGCCATATGTATGTGGGCAGTTGATGCTAATGGTATAAGTACAGCCACAGACAGTTAATTTGCTTTACATACTGATGGCACAATTCTACATTTTACTGAATATCCAAATTAAAAAAATAAAAGACAGACAAAAAGCAGATCCTTCCAATTTGTTTGCAATGTCTTTTTCTTGAACAAAAGCTGTGATCAAACAAAATGCTGGTTTTAATTTCCTTTTTAATTTTCATGATACTTGTTCCCACCAACAAACTTTACCAATTCGATCTGCAGAGAAGGTCATCTTTATCAAATATATGTTTCTAGAATAAATATATACAACCTTCTGTATATTTATAACCATGTATGTAGGAGTGTTTTTTGAACAAAATCCTGTTGAGGCAGATGTCTGGAACTTTCTTTAGTTTTATGTCAAAGACACATGGCTTATACCTCATCTAAATTTGCTTTATCCAATTTACATTGAGCAAGGATATGGTCAAAAGTTGTTTCTAGAACTCGCAATGGCTTTATTATGGGAAATTTCTGATGAATACTAGTCATGGGATCACTATGGGGATTTAGTTCAGCCCCCCAGATATTACAGAAAAACCACATATTCCTTTCCAAACTAAGAGTGTTGCCATAAAAAGAAATTAAGACAAACATTATTTAAGACGATAGAGCTTCAGTAAGGGTTGAGACACTAAAATGGTGATAGCAAATTACAAGTCAGTTGCAACAGATTAAAATCATAAAGTAGCCTGAATATTATTGCTGCCCTCTTTGTCATTCATCTCTTCTGCACAAAATTAGAGTTTTCTCTAGCATGGCCTGGAACTGCAAGCGAACTAACTAACCTTGAATTCACTCCCAGATAGCCTAGTATTTGGAGACTATTTGAAGCACTTTGTGTGTGGCTATTTTCTTAAATTCCAGTGTCCAGTTAAACTGCAGTGTGGGATGCTATCAGCAGTCAGTATTGTCACAAATTAAAAACTTGTCACATTAATGACGTTTAGTGGTCAAGCTAGGAATGGAAGCAGCAAATATTGCCTAATGCCTTTTACTGAATTTCTCACAGTGAAGTGACAAGCCTAATTTTGTAGCTAGAAATGCGGATTATTGCCCATTGTTATAAAATAAAAGAGTATTAAGGTAGGGTTTTTCCTTTCTTACAACTTTTTAATGGCTTGATCTGATTAGGTGTTGTTTTGGCTTAACTCAGTCTTTCTACTGTGCTTTTGTCTTCTCATTTCCTGGGATGCTACTGTGAAAGCATCAGGTGAAAGCTACTATCTACAGCTTCCTCACGAGGGGAAGCAGAGGGGCAGGCACTGATCTCTTCCCAGTGGTGACCGGTAACAGGACTCCAGGAAATGGCCTGAAGTTGTATCAGGGGAGGTTTAGGTTGGATATTAGAAAAAGGTTCTTCACCCAGAGGGTGGCTGGGCACTGGTACAGGCTCCCCAGGAAAGTGGTCACAGTACCAACCTGACAGCGCTCAAGAAGTGTTTGGACCATGCTCTCAGCTACATGATGGGATTCTTGTGGCTGTCCTCTGCAGGGCCAAAAGCTGGGCCTTGATGATCCTTGTGGGTCTATTCCAACTCAGGATATTCTATGATTCTGTGAGAGACTGATGTTTTTCAGCTGCTCTCCTGAGTTGACCTGTGGGTGAGAAACACCAGGGCTGATAATAGAGATAAAACTAGTTAAATATTGTTATTCTTTCAAAACCAGTTTGAATGGAGGCAGTTTAGAGAAGGTGACCAACCAGCTGATATCTCCTCTTTTGCCTGCTAGCCTGTGGTGGCATAAGTCCTTTGTCCTGCTGCCAAAACTACCATGGGACAGCAAGCTCACCCTCCAGCCATCCTTGTTCACCCTGCTTCCCAGGATGGCTGGTTAAGCAGGAATGGCAGCAGCAAGGGAGAAGAATGGAATAAGAACAATTCTCTTCAGAATAATAGTGCAAGGAGCTCTCTGTACTGGGCAGTGCACTTAAAGATCTGCAGTCTGTGCTAAGCCCTTGGGAAGGGGGCACACAGTGCGAAACTCTTGATTACCACCCTCAAACTACTCTCTAAATAGAAATAGAAAGTTGTTGCAATTGCAGACATGCATGGCTGCTCCTGCCTTATGGGTCCCTCTGCTGGCCTTAGTTGTTTGATTGAATATTTTAAAATAAAATGCTAATTTCATTTTCTGTATAGTATCATCATTAGTGCTCCAGGCATGGTCAGAGCAACCCCCAAATTATTCTCCAGGATTGGCTCCCTGGCTAGTAGGCTCCCCGCAGGGCCTTTGGGAATCAGGGAGGAAACAGGAGGTCTCCACGAGTCAGAGTGGGTACGTGATGGACGTGTTAACAGAAATACATGACCGTTTAAGTACTTCTGTGTGTTAGGCCAGGAAGAAGATACCATTTTCTCAAACTGTCCCAATGAGTTTCGCTACTGCTTGGAAAAATTTTGAAATACATTGGAGTTATTGTTTATTAAAGTTTAAGCTTCTCCTGTTTGCCAAATACATATTTATGTCAATGCGCAAATGTGTGTGTGGCAGAGAGGGATGGAAATATTCTTTTGGAGCTAATTAAATTCTGAAGATGAAAAAAATGAGTACACAATCTGTAGATTTTTCTGGAAGATTGGGGGGGGGGAGGTAGCTTTTTTTTTTCTCCTTCCTTCTGTTCTCTTGTTATATTGATGATTATTTATTTGCTTTACATCTCAGGAGTTGTATTGCTTCCTAATTTTTTTTTCAAGTTTATATCTGAAGCTGGTGTCATAATTCTAGAATCTTCAGTTTATGAAGTTTTCTTTACTCTTTATCACTGTCAACCTGGACTGCAATCTTCTTTTCTACAGCTGAACAAACAGAAGGCCATATCCATCAAAAACATAGTCTTGAACCAAGTGAGCTCATATAAACTATATACCTACACAGTACTGAATTAAAATTGATTTGTACTCATAGGATGAAAAGTCACTTCAGATTTTCTGTTAATCTCCTACGATAGTTTATTGGTTGCTTAAATTTAGCTTATATGAGACTGGTCTTATCAAACTAATATATAAACAAGAAATTCCTGCCAGAAATAGTTGTGTTGTTTTAGGTTTTTTGTTTTGGATTTTGTTGGGTTTTTTGGGTCTGGGGTTTTTCGGGGTTTTCTTTTGGTTTGCGGGGTTTTTTTTTCACTTTTACTTTTAAATCTTTCTATAAAACTGAGATGAGGAAATTCTGTCAGATTTATCTTCAGATAAGAGCATTGGGAAAAATCCAAAACTCAGTCCCACAACTTTTGCCTTAGAAAACCTTTTGCATGTCTATCACTTTTTTAATTTTTATCAGTAAAACCAGCGTCTGAGCTGATGCATGTAGACTGCTGCAAATGCATTTCAGTTGCCAAATTCTGATTAAAACCCACTCATGCCTGAAGTTAGCTTGAGATTTTCAGGTTATCAGCTCTCCTTGTGCTTTTCATTGTGCTTAACCAGACTTTATATCAAGTGTTTGCTTTCAAGCTAATTTAAAGGAAACCTTGTAGAAGGAAAAAAGAAAAGTAGAAAGAAAAAAATCATCATTAATGTGATTTTAACTGAGCGAAGTAGATTTTAGTGATGTAATGAAAGGTCACATTTTACATCTAGTATTTATTTATCTAATAAAACAGAAATGTCACGGCTTTGTTTTTAAATCCAAAAGCTGCATTTGCATTCCCAAGAATGCTGCAGTTCAGATGGATCTCATTTTAATTCTTCATGCCAAATCTCTCAGAATTCTGATCATGCTCATTTGTGTTCTCCTTTGTCCTGCTTGAGGAGAGGATGTGGGACTTTCCTACAATCTGTTCACTGTCTGCTGCTTCTCTAAGCCCAAGGTATTGTGCAAGCAAGCATTGATAGTTCTGGAATACAGTGTGGATTTCTAAACTTCAAAGTGAAATTAAATCCCGTGCACAAAAGAAACCTGAATATGTTTCAGTCCAGTCTTGTATCACAGCTGTATTTAAATAAGAAAAAAAAAAAATCTTATTGATTAATATGGGCAGTTGAATACATTAATTTTGAAATTAATTATACTAATGTTACATTCACCTTGCTGCACTTTCATTTATGTAATTATATAGCATATTCAAGATCTAATTTCTACGACATCATTATTTAGAAATGATGAATAGTGTTTTTTTCTTAATGGAGATTTTTTTTTGTCAGTTTGAAAAGCTCAAATTAAATTTCAAAGCAGCCTTTTAATTTTATTTCTAATTATTAAACAATCTTATTCTTCTACTTAATGTATTACATATTTTCTATTATTTATATTATTTTGCTGTAAATTTTCTGGCTATGTGAGAAACACGCTTCATCAAAACATGTTGTGCATTTATTACACATCAATAGAAATTATTATTAAAATTAATGGATTTTTTCCAGTTCCTTCCTGGCTTAGATTACTGAAGTTCTTTAAAATCTCCCAGATACCATAAAAGGATTCTACAATTAGCTAGGCCAGTACCCATGTCCCTGCAATACATACAATATAAATAAACAGAAAAATGCCAGATTAGTTATTGTGTGTTCTCCCACCTCACCCAGAAGCAATCTTTCTAGATGCATGGTTCACAAAATACTGATTTACAGAATTGATTGTAAAATTAGAATTCAAGAAACCCAGATTATTTCAATATGAAGTTTTAGTTTTATACTCCCCTATTAAGATAAAGCATTTCTTAACTTTTGAATTATACGCTCCAAGGAGAAAATATATTTATTAAACTACTGCTATTTTTAAGGTTTGATAAATAGTATTAGTTCTAGTAAAAGTTCTAATAATATATAAAGATACTATTATTATAAAAAATATGTTGGTATATTTTATATTTTCAGGTTTATGGTAAAGAATAAATAACTGTTTTTACTGTGTTTTCATCTAGACTAAACCTGTATTTGGGATCTGAGCGTGAGTTTAAATGAAATGTTAAAAAGAGTATACAAGCTGTGGCAGACAAAAATTCACTGTCCTTGTATTATAAAGTAAGAGGGAAAGCTAATATGGTTCCTGAATCAGACCTGTGGTTTGAAGGTCTATGGTATTATACCATAGATATCTAATGAGACGTTTTTTACTGTAATTCTGGCTGTGTAATCCATAGATACAGTCTACTATGTTTTTTTAAGGCTTCAATTTTCACACTTCTTAAATCCCTGCTAAGGATTAAAAAAAAAAAAACCAACAAAAAACCCCCCAAAAAACACAAACAAAAAAACGCACAAAAAAAACCAAAAGAAAATCTTTACTGCTATAGCAGCTTTGAATTGCATTTTTACTTAAAACAGTAGAGACGTCCTGCCAGCAGTGGTTGGCTGAGCATGGTCTATTGCTATAAAGATAAACTGCATAGGTTTCCCAGCAATGAAGGTCAAAGGACACACGCACAGCTATTTATTTGCTTTTAAAACAGAAGGCATACGATTTATGCAGGATATTAGCTAATGTCATAGTGTTGAGCTTTGCAGGTGCGGCCATGGGAGCCTGACCCCCCGCTAATCCCTCTAAGTGCAGCGGGCACGCATGAAATGGCTTTGTTGTTGCCGTGCTGCTCCGTGCCTCGCTTTGTTCAGTGGTTTGAGAGGTGAGGCTGCATTTCCCTGGACAGGCTTCCAAACTTTTGATTAGATTCAAACTGAGCAAATTACGTACATTTGGGCGATGTATTTGGACGGGAGTGCTGATAGGCAGAGTTGCTTTTAGTCTTACTCCACGGATTAGCTTGCTTGGGTTTGAAGCTGCTTCTGCTCAGCTTGGTACTAAACTTTTGGAGCAAGTGCATCACAGTCTTCCAGCCATTTGCTGAGACAAAGCCTGCTGAACACCCTCAACTGATGGGCTCTACAAGGGATTCATACAAATGGGCTGGGCTTGATCCACACACACTCACTCTTCAGGGAGGTGAGCCAGTGCTGACGTTTCCAAAGAGCTCTTAACTGTTGGAAATGCCCTAATTATGCATCTAATAATTCAGAATTTCTTTTAGTGATGCACTGTTACCCTGTCTCATCTGCATAAGATGAAAGCAAAGATGGTGAGCCCAGCATGGGGAAGAGGCACAGAGACTTCTGGCCCTTGTTACCTTTTTTAGCATATAAGGAGAGAACATAAATGTTTTGTAACAGATTACAAACAACAATCCTATTGCTTCTCTTTCTAACTGTTTGTTTGTTTTTGTTTTTTTTTTTGTCTTATGTTACTGTTGGGCTTAATTTGAGGCAGGGAGCTTATTCCTTGTGTGCTAGCAGTGTGTAACCAGTCTTCAGAGTTTCAAGCACAAGAATAGGCTGCAATTTTACTTAAATTAAGTAAATAATGATGTTTAAACGTCACTCAGAATTACAGTAATTAAAAAAAAAACAACCCTGGAAGTGAAAAGTGCATAATTATATGACTGATGATTTTACTTTAGGGGGAAAAAAAAAAATATTAAAAAAAATAAAAATCATGGTTTGCCAAAAGATGATTATAAGGGAGATTTGGACATAATTGCTTTGGCTTGAAATATTTTCTCACAAACATGTAGGAAATTGTGGTAATTTAACAACTGCATACTGAATTTTTGTACTTAGGATATAGAAAAAGAGGGCTTATTATACCTTTTATCTTTTCCACAGAGGGGCAGAAGAAGTATCTCTTCCCTTCATCTCCCTTACCAGATATAAGAGAGAAATATTTTTATAGGGTGTGTTAAAGTATGTTCTGTAAAGACACATGTAGAAACCCCTAGAGGGAGCCAGAAGCCTTCCGTAGAACTCAAACAGCAAACTCTTGCACGGAGTTGCAGAATAAATTACTTTTTCTTCCTCTTCAGTATTTATTCCTACTTTTTTAGTTTGAGTTTTAATACTGCTATTTGTGCTACTCAGAAATACATTTGACAATTTATATATTGTATACATGTATATATGTTCATATTGCATTTCATAGCTATTTGCCATAATGTTTAAAGAGGGGAATGTGCAGCAGCAATATGCACTGAATGATGGAGGGGGCTGAGTGTGTCTTGCTGTGCTGGCACAGCGCTTATTGGTGGGTGTGTGCTGCTTTGGATAGTGCTGACGGAGATGTTCCCCTTTTCTACCACAAATCACATCTGTTTCAGTTTTGAAATACAGGAGTAACACATTTCTTTGATTGCCTTACTTATTTTCAAAAACTAATGATAGTAGGATTTGTGAATGTAAATATTTCCTGTTTAGTCCAGCAATGATTCAAAAAATCATATCTTTCACCTTTCCCCTCTCTATATAAACAGAAGCAGACGGGGGCAAAGCAGTTCCATCTTTCTACTTCACTCCACCCTTAGTAGTTAGCACCCAGTCCTCACAACCTGTTCATATACTCTCTGTTGTGCCAAGAGTTTATCCCACGAATAAGTCTGTTGACAACTTCACTATAAAACGTATCTCCTTCTGGGAATGTCATGCTATACACTCAGCAAAATGTCTCCTACTACCTTAGCGAATCAACAAAATATTGTAATAAACACTTCACTTCTATGAACCAAATACCCTGTTGATTATTGGATTTGTTACAGGATATAGGATTTCTCCTCTAGCCATACTGACCTTCATATGCTGTTGTGTTGCAAACCAAATCTTAATGCAATCAAATAATGAAAAAAATTTGCTTAATTGACAATAAATGGCCCCATTTTCAAAAACGAGTAGCTAATTTTGTGGATCATCACTAAAGTTTGCTTTTTAAAAAATCTGTTGGTTTAGCATTTTGATCTGTTTTTGAAAACACAACAGAACATTGAAGTATTTTTAATCAAAAAGGTATCAAACTCCTTTCAGCAGGACACCACATTTATGACTAGACTTAGATCTTGTAACTCCTGATTGCCACAAAAATGAGCAGGTCATGAAAGGCTTTTCTCCTGGGGAAAAAAAAATAAAATGTGCTATGCAGCCATAAATTCTGATATACTCTCATTATAGCACAAAGAATTAGAGAGTGCTAAGTAAATTACTTTTTCCCTCCTCCTGTGGGCTCCTGAGTCATGTCATAAATGCTGGATTCTGTTGTTGAGTGATGCAAAAGCTACTGTCACAACCTTTTATTGCCTGGGTTCGAAGCAGTCCTTTGCAATGTAAACAAAGGACATCAATGACTTTTTTTTAAAATTTTTTTGCTGTATGATACCAATCAACAGCACAGAAGCAGGAGGGGGTGTAGAGAGCCAATAGCCCTGCTGAACCACCATTCTGTGAAGGCTCATGTCAGTGAAGATTTAAGCAATTATTTAGTTTGGGAACACCTTTGCACTGGTATAGTATTCTTCTGTCTATCTTTGTATAATGGTTGACATCATACGGGAGCTTCTATCCTAAGTAAAGTAAAAAGTCATGATTTAGAAGACGAAAACATATTATAGCAGATACTTCTAAAGCAAAGTGAGACCAACGAGAATTCAATTGAATTCAATTGAATGAAAACTTTAACATGACTTTAAATATGGGAGAACAATTTTTAGTAATTTGTGTATCAGAAGTTCTCTAACTTGCTTAAATTCCTTCACATGCTTGATACCAGCTCTGAATTAATAGTACCTTTGTTCAGTGGCTGGGTTCTGCTCTTCAGCAAACCTGCAACATGTGATATGGATGTTAGAGGGGAAATAGCCAGTATGGTGTATAGCAATGTGTTAGTCTGCATTTCAAGGGTATAAATGATACTTTTAGCTTAAAAACACTGTGCAAATGTACATTTTATAAAGACAGGTGAAAACCTATCAGATAATAAGAAAAAAATAGGCACAAAAGCACCCCAAATGAGAAGAAAACACAGTGATTTATTAAGCCTGCTTTTTAGCAGCATTTCTGAGTTTCATGTGCTAAACACCTACTCTTGACCTCGAATTGACCTTGAAGTTTATGAGCTAAAGGTAACAATTATGCAACGGCTAAAATATGCAGACAGAACTTTACTGCTTAAAAAGAACTGCTGTCCTGTGTTTTGTTTGAATTAACACACTTCGCTGTTTATGAAACTTAACTTTGTCATTTTGGGAAGTTGGGGGAAAGGAGTGCCGGTAGCCAGTGTGCCGAAACCTCAGAACAAAGTGGGGGGTGAACACGGGAGGCTGGCACGTGCATTGGGTTAGGTCAGTTCTGCAGAAGTCACCATCTCTTTCTTTGTGCCATTTCTGAAAGAGAAAAGTTTTCCCAGGGAGTGTCGCCAGACAGATTTAATGCTGGAAAAGCTCGGTTGCAATATAAACTTTCAAAGAGGGTGAAATGAGCCTTCTTTATCTAAAGCACTTGCTCAGAATGAAAGGGCCTTGCCAGAGACTTGGCTTTATTAGTTTTTATCATGTTATACAGCCTCTACAAGGTGTCATCAAACTTCAGCCTTCGAGTCCTGGTCCATTCATACGGATTGCATTTGTTATATATTGCAGCTCTTTTCTGAACATAGAGATTAAATGTGACAAATAATGTGTTTAGACTCTTACTTGCCCAGTAATCACAGGTATCCCTTATAATTTAAATGTATGTCTCTAGTTTTTATTCTTTTGTAAATAGAAGGCTTATTTTTCTGTTTAAAAGGAAAAAGAAAAAATCCCCATACAGAACCACCTCCAAATCTACTGCATTGTTCTTCTGTTCCTCCGAATAATGCAATAGACAATGATGTGACATTTGGAAGGTAGAGGCACCCAGACATGCATACATAGTTTTACAAATAAGCTTTTTTGTTTTTCCTATTTTCTAGCAAATGAGATCCCAAAGCAATGCAGGCTGTTCATGACATAAATGCATGTCACTAATTTTGGCAATAAATGAAGCATTCCTCAGATCCTGTTTTACCCTTGGTGTTAGCCACAAGCACCTCCTTTCTCATGAGAGGCCTGCTGAAGGTGCAGTTTCAATTTTGTTACGGTTTTTCATCCGCTAAGATCTTGGAGCAAGTCATACAGAGTCTGCATCAAGTGCACAGTGATATTTTTATCTACTTTTCTTGCAGATGAGTCTAGGGAAGATGCTGCTGTTTGAAGAGTACTTGTAAGATACAAAGGGCTGGAACCTTACATTCTTTTCCTCTCAGGCAAAATCAAATTTACTCTCTGCTGTTCCAGCTCTGCAGCAAGGAATGAGAAAACTAAGGAAATTCCAGGGCACTGCTTTGAACAGCAGGTGTTAGGTTGCTGTGTCTTTCCGAAACAGATGTTTTAGCTGCAGAAGAAACAGACCAAATGCACATACCCCAACTCTGGAAAAATTTAAAGCTGTGTGTTTAAATGCATTGAGTTATTTTATTAATACTAAAACTCCTTGAGAACTAATTGTTATAGATACTGTGAACTCTGTTGGGCATATTAATTATGTTTGGTGACAAATTTCTCTAAAAGCATTGGGGACAGCATTTGCCTTTAATGTAGGGGTTTCTAATGGCTGCAAAATCCTCTAAGTAGCAATGAAATCCTCACTTTTAATATTTTCTCTAAAAATAGGTGTGAATGCTATTATTCATTAGGAAATTATAATAAAATTAGTCCCTTTGCCCAGCTGGCCTTCCTAGGAACTAAAGCAGGTTTTTTAAGACAGAATAAAATTGTTCTCTTCAGTAGTGCCAGTGTGAAATGCTTCTTTCATTCATCATGAAAGTTCATCATTCTTGCTACTTTAAAAATTTGTTACACTTCTGTTCTAGGCTTCATGGACCTTAAGGTAAATTATGCCATATCAAATATCATTCTTTTTCACAATTCCTATAAAAAATATCTAGTTAACTATGCGTGAAAGAATTTTCAGCAGATCAAAAAAGTGAACCTTTTTTCTGGGGCTCCTATCTGGGTGTGTTTTAATAAGCTGTGAGACCATCTCTGAGCCTTGCAGGTTAAAGAGACTCTTCACAGCACAATGGGCATGCTTTAAATCAAACCCTGTGTGCCAATGTCACTCCAGTGGAGTACCTAGGAAAAAACTTTCGTATTATGTAAGATGTATCTAAATGCTGTGATGACTCTCTGCATTGTTTTCATTACTTTTCTGCCTTCATCTCTTATTTGATAGATCCAATGGGGGATTTTTGTCCAGTGTTTCAGGTGTTCTCATGGATCTGGTACAAACATTTTGTTGCAAAAGAGCTAATTTAACTTAGCCACAAGCAAGTCCTCAGCTGGAAATTTTTATGTTGCATAGTGGAGAACTGAGCATTCAGGAGCCCCTTTGGCTGTGGCTGGTACCACAGTGTCCGGCTGTGCAGCTACTCAACAGTTTGAAGTTGGTTTCCTTTTTTTTCCCCTCTAAATGCTTCCATTTCATCCCTGGAATAACGTGGGAAATTTTTTTTGGAAATGTAATAATTTGACAGTATGGCAAAACTCTTTTTTTCCACAGGACAAGGTCTGCAAGGCTCTTCTCATTTGGACAGGAACTGTCTTTCAGAGAGGACCCCAGAGCCCTTTGCTCAACAGCATCTGGCAGGCTTCAGTGAGGTTCAGAAGCCATTCTGCTGAGCCTTGGTCCTGTAATGCATCACTTACGCTCTTTAAGGCAGTCTCATAAATTATTAGTACACTGCATGTAGATGGTGTTTCTTGTCCTTAAATCTTTAAGTCATTTACTGTACTGGCTTTCCAGAACACATCATGTTTTTTCAGAGTTGAGAGTGGGAAACTTAGGCATAATGTCAGTATGCTGTACTGAGTAGTATGAATATTGAAAAACTGATTTAGGACTTGGGCTAATATTTTAAATTAGTACTATCTACAGTATAATGCAGAACTCAGTCATACTTACATTTTCCATGAGAATGCTGCAACCTTGGCTTCATAAAGCCAAAAATTCCTTGCTCTCCCCAGGGGTAACTCCTAAGTTTGTTGAGCATAATGGTAATGAAACACATCCTGCAATTCCTTATTCAGAGTGCTTAGGGAAATGGGCTAGGCATTGGGAATTAAGATCAATGGCCGCATATGGAAAAGATGCCGTGAACCAAATCATCCTGCAGTGCATCACCTACTCCAAGCAGATTGTAAGGATGTACACATCTGGATGGGAAAGACAAGAAAATTTTTGCATGTCAATACACCACCAGGTATAAAAGCATGCAAAGATGAATAACATATATAGTAGCTATGGGGTTTTGCACTTGTCTCCTGTGTTTTTCACAATAATTTTTTCATCTGCCTAAAAGCTATAATCTCAGTGCTTAAAATGGCATTTAGGAGCATGAATATAGTTTAGGGTTTGGGTTGTTTTTTTTTTAACTGTGTATGTCAACTTGTTTTCTCAGCTTCACATATGATACAGCCTTAGTTTCTACTGCATATTAATATCACCACATGCGAGAAATAAAAGCCAGAGAAAGGATAAGGGCCTTTTCCAAGACCACACAACAAGTCAGTAGCAGAACTGGAATGAAACCACAAGAATTCCTGGCCCCTTATTAGATTTTTAAGGCATTTTGGAAGGCCTCATCCAGACATGCAGAGAATAGTTTATGTAGAAAAATAAATTTAAAACATGTCTGAAATGTGATTTACACTGAGCTGTGTTCTATGGTACAGTATAAACAGGTGTTTGCACGTCTACCTGCTGGCACTCTTCTGATTGATTTGTCCAGCCATTTGGTGGTACTGAGGTAATAAAGAAAGCCAAGGTAAAGAGGTCAGTAGTAGTTACAGTAAATGGTTAAAACACATGTAGCATGCTCACAATTTGGCTCTTTAGGGGGGTAACTGTGAAAGATAGGACACAAAGCCCAACCACATGTGGTCCAGTGGTATCAGGTAGGTGGTATAGAGAAAAAGTTCTTTTGTGACTACATTCAGCAAAGTAATGGGTGTTGCATCTCAGAAGCAGAAGCAAACGTAGATGCTGGTGGGGCTACAGTTGTTTATTGAGACAAAGGATGATAGAAACAACTTGTTCAAAACATTTAATCACCTTTGATCTTCTTGAATGGGAATAATAGATTTGTGGGTGCTCAGAAAGTGTTCAGCATCATATGCCTTAGAAGAATATATATATTTCGTGTCTTCAAAGGCCTTCTATTTTTAATCTAAACCACTTGTATTCATTTACATCAGTACAAAATGATAGGAAAAGTGATAGCTGTCTTTTATTTCCACTCTCAAATGGTATAATGAAAAAACTAAGGAGAATTAGCCCTATCATGTCTTTCTCTTTTGCTACTGAGTTCTTAAAGCAGTGGTATACAGGAGACTCCCTAATTAAAAGCAAATAAATACACAGAGAACTGAACTGATGGCACTATTTGGAGTACCCATGTGATTTGGAAAGCAGATTGTTTGTAACCCAACTGAAAGTTTAATGAGCTGGCCTCTTCCTCAGTCCACTGCACAAGCAGCCTGGGAACTGGTGTGCTGTCACGACAGAACCTGGCAGTGTTGTGTGCTTGGCCAGATTCACTGAACTCTGAATTTATGCCTTACAGCTACTTTTTTTTTTTTTTTCTTTCTCCCTTCTTTTTGTAACAGCAGCAAATTTAAACTGCATTCTAAAGTTTTAGACAGTCAAGCATGAGATTCTTCCTGCTGTACTTTTTACAGACTCTTAAATGCCTTTCAACTGGGAAAAGGAAATTGTATGTTGTTTCTGGCCTGGCCTACCTGGCAGCAATCAAAACGAGGTCAGAGAACTCAACATTTGTAATAATAGATGGATTTTAAGTAGTTGATACCTACTTTTTGCTTTTTAACTGAATTTTGATTGTTAATAGAGCAAAATAATTTACTCAAGCTACTAAAAGCAGTACTGCTCCCAGGATTTTTAGTTTATCGTACTTCAAAATGGGCATTTTAATATGTATTTTCTCTTGCTACACATAGGGAGAGGATTTTTTCATCTATGCCAGTCCTTTAGTGGGAGAACTAAGCTAGTGCAAATTCTAACTAAGCTCTGGCAAGCTCCCCTTGGTGGGAATGCATTCCTTCCTTTGCAGGATTTGACACTGGAAGAGCAACTGGCACTCCAGACTAGTCCCAGAGGATCGATAGCTCTTTCAGGGGGATGCACTTTGATGGTAAGAAAGCAGCCTGCTGTGTTAAGCTGTCCAGATGATCTGGTCAGAGTCTGGACTGCACAGCCCCACTGTTCACCAGGCCGAATACCTGTTTCTCAAGATCCTGACCAACAAAGTGGAAGAGATTTTCCTGTCAGAAAAATATATTCAGAGGGTTATGGAAAATTTTGATGAGAGAAGTCATTTAGTATTTATATGCATAAAACTAAGCTTTAGCAATATCTTTTCAGGAATTATTATTTTTTTCTTGGTGAGAGGTCATGGTCTTTTATGCCAACAGTAAATCCTGTGAAGTGAGCGATAAAGATAAAGAACTATGTAGTCATTGAATGGACAAAAAGTTTGTTTTCATGCATTTGGGAAATTTTAATCTAATTCATTCTAGAAATAAAGGGAAATTATAGGAACTGTAAGTAGCTGCTACAGCTAAAATGTCACTTCCAGTTATTTCCTCTTACTAAAAGCAAATTTCATACTTCTTTGACTTCAATACCAAAGTATGTATCTGAAATATTTTTTCTTTTGCTTCTTTTTTTAATTGGAATGTCAAGTCAAGAGTCTTGTATGATTGGGACAAACTGTTTCAGTATAATCACATTGCAAGCTATATTTATCACCTTCTTTGACTGTTGAGATTTTATAGCAACCAAGGTTTCCTTGCTCAAAATCCTAACAAATGTTCAAAAGATGTATGGTACAAGAATTGAAATCTGTGTTACAAGTTTGGGGTTTTTTTGTGTTTTTTTTTTTTTCAATTAAAAAAAACCACAGCCTGTTATAGGGCTGTGACAGATTTTGAACTTCCTATGAAACAGTAAAAATTAAATAATCTTAAGGTTAGGCGTCAGGACCTAGATCTTCCCTTACCATTCAGCCAGAGCAATATTTTTTTTTGCTTGCTTTTCCTTGTGATACCAGAACTCTCAAACTGTCTGAATTCAAGTAGGTCAGAAAGCAGAAGTTACATTTGGGACCTCCTCCAGCTGATAAGTGAACTGGATATAGGTCTTCTGCTTCCTGCTGAACTGGGCTTTCAGGGGAAGCTTGGCAAGGATCTGGATGCTGTACTTTCTGGGACATCTATGCTTTGAAAAGAAAGCTGCTCTGTCTGCATTTTGAGAGAAACCTAATTTTGTTGGGACAACTTAGTTATGTACCGAGAAGAGCTATCCTAAGGGTGATTGGGGTGCTGTTCTGCCTTGTGTCCAGGCTGGCCAGGGGTCAAGAGCAACTGAAGCACTGCACATCTTGGACCAGAGAAGTTGCAGTTTACACAAAGACTGACTTTTGTGCACCTGCAGCATCCTCACCCAAAGGAAAGCACTTTGTGAGCTTTGGTGTTGCTTAAGACTGTATGGGAGTTCAGGAAATCTTGTTCTGTAGATTTGAAATTTGAAAAACTTTAGGTTTTTATATTCTGATCAAATGACTGAGTATTTGATATCTCATGTTGTGAGAAAGAATTACCTGTGGAACCATATCCTGAAGTACTGTGTACCCTCTTACCTCTTTATTTTTATGCCAGCCTGGGCATGAGGGTCTCCAATAGCTGTCTCTTCCTGACCCAGTATTCTTACAACAATATAATCTCCACAAACTGTGACTACAGAGTTCAGAAGCTTTGCTGTGCCTCTGGAATGCTTTCTTAAGCCAGGCTTGAAAATGCATCATATGATTACTGCAATTTCAATTAATGTTACTATTTGGAATACTTTGGATCTGATCCTTATTTTCTATGGATTCATTAAGTTCAGGACTAGAAGGGGCAAACTTGTCACCACATTCAATTGCACAAATATGAGGGTCAATATATGTTGCTTTAAGCATTTTCTCCAGCATGGTTATTGTTTTCAGCAGATATTGTGCACATATTACCTTTCACTATGAGATAATGCTAGTTTTGCTGTAAGGAAAATATGTGACTTTGAAATAGAAAGAGTGGTAATGAGGTTGGGGACAGATGTGCATTGTGGTCTTCAATATTGTTGCAAACATACTGAGAAGGCAGGCTGGACTGCAGTAGACTTTCTTGCATGCAAAGTTGCTTTGGCATTTCTTTTTAGAGTGAAGCACAGAAAGACTTGCACTCCTGGTTTTTGCATTTTACATAGGCTAGATCTCTTTTTAAAGACAGGCAGAAGATGTTGTCTTGCAGTCTGTGGGTATTGAGAGGCATGGGTCAGCTGTGCTGGATGGGAGTAAATTGCTTGACTTATTTTGCTGTTGCTGGCCATATACGTTAAGTTTCTTGGCAATTTTGCCTAAAGATGGTATTTAGCCCATGATGGTTTGGCTAGTAAACCATTTGTCCTCTGGTAGGAAGGAATGTCAGGTGAATTGCAGGGGTTGGCACTGATGGATGGGGATGGTGAAACACTGGTGAGGTTCTGGCGCCCCAGCTACTAAGGTAAAGGCCTTGTTTCAGAGCTTCCTTTGGTTTAAGCAACAAAGCTGTAATTGCATAAACAGAACTGCTTCAGCCAGCACAACGTGTCATTATGGATTTTCCAGCTAATCTGTCCATTCATCTTAATGGTGCAGAACTTGTGCTTCATGTCACTCTCTGCCTTTGTTCCACTCCTTCATCTCTTGAAACGTCTGTCATGAAGAAAGTGTTTATCTTGAATTATGTGTTGAAGAAGGTTAGAGAGCACACTTCTGAAGCTTGGCATGAAATTTCCTAAACAAACCTTGCCGGTTGCTTCGTGAAAATAACAGAGGTATGGATTTCAGATTAACATTGCACATTAATGTTTTTGGAAGAACTTAAAAATAGCGGCTGTGGTGTTGGTGACCAAAGGAATCCCGTTGAAGTGCATGTGACATATGCATTATTAACAAATCAGCTTATTCATTGTAATGAATATTATTATGATAAATGTTATCTTAATGCCCAATGATTAACAGTTATTACAGAGACTTTTTATTAACTGAAACATTTACTTGTATTACATTTAATTTAATACAGCACAAGATTTGAACACTTTTCTTCTTGGATGTTTTTGTATTGGGCTAATGCTGGTATTGTGTTGCTGTACAAACACTTGCAGAACATACGTATGTGGGGAAGTGGAGAGTGCAGTGTGAAGGCTCAGGGACCTGCTGGAGCTTGAGGCACAAAAAGGATTATACTGGAAACAGCAAAGAGTCTCTGAGTCACAAGCAGCTCACAGCTGTGGAATGAAATTATTTCAGCTTAGCCTCTCTGCTTCTCTTTTTCCAATAGCTGTCTTCATTTTAGGATGTGGTCTTTTCCTTACCCTTCAGTTGGAGATGGTTTCTGATTAATTTCTTTGAGTTATGCGTAATATTTATATTCTTTTTTTGCAGCCAGTTGTGCCTATTTTAATATGACACTTGTTTTCTTGATTTGATATACATATATATATAATTTATATTGGCTATATAGCTGACTACTTTTTAATATATATTTTGAAATAAAATACCTGGAAAACGTGTTACAGAGGGCAGAAAAAAACAGCTAAATAAAAACTGAAATGTATTCAGGAGACAGTTTGGATTCTTAAGGTTTGTTTTCACCGTATTCATGTACACAAATAAAAGAGAGAAGGTTTATTTTATGCCTGGTTTGCTTTCTTAGAAGTGAGGATGGTGTATTTCCACTTCACTTAAGATCTCTGCTGTACCATTTTCAGCAGTTTATGAAAGTATATACTAAATCTTAAGAGTATGAATACTTCTATATTAATCAATAGGATCACACATGCTCAGAACTGAAACTCCATCTATTCACCATCCTCACAGGACCCTAACAGATATATCCAATTAGTAATAATCTATTTTTTTTCTCACACTTTTTTTTTTTTTTTAAATTTCAGAAATAACGTTGTTATTTTTCCAGTCAATTAATGAATGGTTATTATCAATGCTAAAGTGAATTTGGAAGTTCAGGTAGTAATTTGTAATTCAGCTAGATGTGGCAAAAATAATTTTTATAATTGATGCAATACTCACAGTTCAAATTTGGTTAAAATCTATTTGATTATTTCTGGTTTTGAATACATTTGTCACAATCTTATTAGGTTCAGTAGAATTGTCATCTTGTATTTGAACTCAGAACTGGTTTTCTTTAAGGTTCAATGTTAAATTGAGCAAAATATGTGAAGGTACTGCATCTATCCTAAAAATAATGTTAAGGTCTTACGAATCCTCATTAAAAGTAAATATAAATGAAAAAAAATTGATAAAACATCTGTGCCTTTTGAAATGCCCACTTTTTTTTTAATCTTGAAATGTAATATTATGCAAAGCATGGAGTAAAACCAACTGGTTTGCAACAACTCCCTCTTTATATATAATTAAACTGCATAAACAGCAGTGAAAGGAAAGACATAAATAATTAAACTCCTTTTTGTCAAAGGAAAAGTATTAAGAAAGAAAGAAACAGAATGGTTTTCTGTAATAAAGATTAGTTAATCTAATAGCCAACAGCAGCATTGCTAATAATATCTAGGTATATTCAGGAAGTATAATGGTGTACTACTTTGGGATTTTTGGTTTTTTTCAGATATTTATGGGGGACTTCTGCTTAAGAGAATTAGAAGGGCAGGAGCAAATACTTTACAGGATGCTCAGGTGCCAACACTTGTTGAGAGACTTGATAACAAGATACAACTTCTCACAAAAATTTGTGGATCTTTTTCATGTGTCATGTGATTTTTTTTGTTTGCTTTTTCTTTCTTTGAGGAAATCAGTGTTTTGTACAATTGCTTAGGAAATACACTGCTGCTCTAGTATTTGAAATGTCAATTTTTTGTGACACTAGACCTCTTGTAGTGAAAAGTACGAGAGAACTAGGGTGCCATAAATGACATTTCAATAATCCAGGTCACTGACACAATGTTAGCTCTGAAAGGGGATGTATTTGGTAATTCTCCCAAACTTTGAACTGTTGAAGTAAATCTCTTTTATTGATCATTAACATTCCTCAGCTGTTCCTTGAAATTCTTGTTATCTCTGGGTGAGAAAGTTAGGAAATACATTAGTTTTATTTTAGGACTACAGAACTAGCAAATAAACATCAAAACACATTTACTGTTACTGTTTTCCCTTGAGATTCACTGGGCTACATTTTGGAATGGAATTCATTTTTCAGCTTAAAACTTCCTGTAAATTAACATTTACTTTTTTTTTTTTTAATTCTTAGTATGAGAGTAATTTGAAATAGTTACAAATGTGATATAAACCAAAACCTTAGAATTTTAAAAATGGTGGAAGGCTTTGGCAGACTTCATGCTGCAGAATTCTTCTCCATTCTGTCTGCTGCAGCACTTATCACTGAAATCCTTCTCTCAGCTGCTGCTGCATACCAAATTAGATCTTCAGCATAGCACTGAATTCAGTGTTTACTAGACTAGATTCTCCCCATGGCAATTAGCTTCAATTAGCATTAGAGCTGAAATCCTGACCATTAAAATAAAGGTGTGTATTTTGAGTAAATTTTAGACTTAGTAGGGTTTTTTTGTGCTTTATTTTAGTCCATTTATTTGTGATATCATCATAGTAAATATGTTAGTGATAGGTGCCAAGTCTCTGTCATGAATAGCATATGAAGAAAGTGCTAAGTCCGTGATGCTTGCTTATTAAAATACCTCCTGTACATGAAAACAGTTCTGTTGACAGCTAGCTTACTAATAAAATCACGCCTGTTTATAGCAGCTATCTTGCACTGCCTTTGATGCACCCTCAGCCAGTGTGGATGACTTCACTGATTATATTGGATGGGGAGTTCCCATGTCTTTAGGACACGAGAATTTAAATTTACATATTTATATTTAATAGACACCTATCCTTACTATTCATAGTCCAGCTAATAGAAACACTGCCCCATTGTTGACTTGGACTATTGTTGACTTATTCTTGTGAAATTTTCTAGAAGGTATTTCAACAAAACATGTTTGTTCCTTTTAATTTATGTTTTATCACAGGATGAGAGATCATACCATTTGAAATTAATTTCAAATTAGTTACTGCTTGTGCTAGTGAAATGAAATCATTCTGAGAAGCATCTGTTGGGTGTGCTGAGCAGGGGCTGAGCAGAGGGCACACGAAGGCTCAGCAGAGTCAGAGGGCTGTCATAGTATTGTACAGCTGTGGCAGCAGTAACCCAAATGTTGCCAGTACCTGTGCCTAATGCTGTCCAGGTCCCAGGTGTGAAAGTCACCAAAACAAACCTCTCCTGTGGATGGAATGAGCTCTGTCATAGTTTGCTATATGTTGCTAGCCAGCAACAATGCCCCACACAGCTGTTTGCTCACTCCCTCTCCCCCCACCCCGTGGGATGGGGGAGAGAATCACAGAATCAGAATGTCTTGGATTGGAAGGGACCATAAAGAACATCTCATTCCAACCTCCCTGCCGTAGGCAGGGACACTTTCCACTAGAGCAGGTTACTCAGAGCCCCATCTGGCCTGGTCTTGAACACTTCTAAGTATGGGGTATTTACAAGTTTTCTGGGCAACCTGTTCTGGTTCCGCACCACCCTCACAGAGAAAATCTCTTACTAATATATAATATAAACCTTCACTCTTTCACTTTGAAGCCATTCCCTTTGTCCTGTCATTGCATGCTCTTGTAAATAATCCCTCTCCCTCTTTCTTTCAGCTCCCTTCAGATACAGGAAAGCTGCGGTTAGGTCACCCTGAAGCCTTCTCTTTTCTAGGCTGAGAAATCCCCATTCTCAGAGACTTGCCTCAGAGGAGAAGTGCTTCATTCCCCTGTTCATCTTTTTGGCTATTCTTTGGAATAATTTCAACAGGTCAATGTCCTTCCTGTGCTGGGGACAGACAGGAAGGACATCAGAAGGGTAAAAGTGAGAAAACTTGTGGCTTGAGGTGAATATAGCATAATAGGTGAAGTAAAAACCATGCATACATAAGAAAATCAGAACAATTCATTCACCACTCTATTGTCTCACTGGTGTTTGGCCATCCTCAGCAGAGCAGGGCTCCATCAAGTCACATGAGGCTGTGGACCTTGGGTCTCCCAGGTGCAGGGAATGGCAAAGTCAGGCTTGGTGGAGCAGCGGATGGACCACTGAGCATGTGGGCTGGGACCGCTTCTGCTCTTCACAGGGCGTCGAATGTTTGTGCTGTGGCTGGTTCATATTTACTGTTTGGAAATGAGGGACTGCAAATAAAGCTGTATGGCTAACTATGGTTTATTTTCTGCTTGTTTAATATATGAAAGTAACTAGCAGGTGACTAGAAGGAGTTTTGTTCTGTCCCTCATGTTAAGTTGATTTACTGTTATGAAAGCAAACACAGATTTCCTCTCTTGTAGACTTGGTGCTTGAGACTGCACACAGGGTTTTGTATGGCATTCCTGAGATGCCAGAATAAATGTGTGGACTCTCTCTTATATAAATAAGAGTGTGCATACAGTAATATACGCATATATAAGAATATTTTTTTGAAGTTTATTTCTACATGGATTTTGTAAAAGGCAAATACAACATAATGCAAACACAGGTGGAGAACTTTGCTTTTTGGTGAAAGATTTTAAGAGCAAGATGATCAGAAGATAAAAGAATGTCTAATTAGAATAGAAAAAAAAAATGTTTCTACCCATGACAGAGTTTGCTAAAAGATAGATTAAATAGCATCTGTCTACAGATACACAACTGAATATCTATGTGTAGATGTGTATAATATTTTTGGCTTATTGTTTGTAACTAATGAACTGATAAAGTTTCTTACAGTAATAGATTTTTTTTGAGGCCCTACATTTGGCCAATTTACAAGTGAAAGTCAAAGTGCGATATGTTGCTGTAAAGCATCTCTTGACTTAGAAAAGGTGAACTGTGTAACACTTATCAGTGATTCACTTATGTCAGTGAAAAAAGGAGCTATTCTTTAGCTGCATTTAATATTGGATATTTTAAAATGCTATGGCTTTAGCCACATAGCATCAATCAAAAATGTTATGTGAGCTGAAGAAAAAACTTAGAGCAAGTTTCTGATGTCCAGTTCCATGAAAATGCTACAATACATTGCTATTTAGGGGTGGAAAAAAGAAGTAAAAAATGGGATGCATTCAGTTATTCATGCTCTCTGTGATTATGTTGAACACTTTGCTTGTGCTTTTTCTGTGCTGTGCTTGTGAAGGCAGAAGTGCTTTGCTCATACATGGGAACCTGGGAACTGGTTTCTTTAGGGTTATAATTATGTATCAGTCTGTGCTGTATGGAAATGACATGTGGCAGTAAATATGAATGCATAATTTACATACAGTGTATCTGTGAGTTATTTTGAAGCAGAAGTTTCAGGTGTAGATTTGCTTTTTACAAGAGAAAAGGCAACAAACAAGTTACATACAGGTTTTTTGGTTTGGGTTTTTTTTTTTTTTTCCTTCTAGAGAACTATTAAAAGCTTTAAATCACTCAATTTCACTATTGAGTATTTTATATACTCACCAAGTATTAGGGAAACCAATAAACATTTTAGAAGGCTTTAAATGGTATTAGAGGTATTATTTTTGTGCTTATATAAGGTATAAGTACCTTAGTTCAAAGGTAAGGCTTAAAGAGTGTCATAAACATAATCCTAAAGGAACTAAAATAGATTTCTGACTCATAAGTATATAACAACTTTTAGAATCAACATAGTCAATCTTCTTAAGCATTCAAAATACCTATTTGCACCTTTCAGTGAGAAGTTTGGGAATCTCACATTTTCAGATGCAAAATTCATGCTTTGGGCCTGCTGCTATTACACTGTACTATTAATACATCTTTTAGAGTCAGGGCATATAGCCATATGTGGGTGGATAAGGGAAACAGTTGGTGAAAAGCAGAGGAAAACATTTTGATTAAACATTTGAGTGTTTTGTTGGGCTTTGGTGGGGTTTTTTTGTCGTTGTTGTTTCGTGGTTTTGGTGTTTGTGGGTTTTTGTTTTGTTAGGTTTTTTTAAGGAAGGAATGCAAATGGCTCAAAATGTTGAAAACTGTTTTAGAACTGAAGATCCCTGCACAAATCACAGATGAAATGCTTTCAAAATACAAGATGCCCTATTGGTATGCTGAGCAGATATGCATGCACAAGACAGGTAGATTTATCTATGTACTGTGTAACATGCGTAAGGCAACTCAGACGTCTGCAGATGTCTGTGTGATGGATCACACAGCCTCATGATAAATGAGTTCTCTCTGTGTGTAGCTGAATGCAAACAATGTGTGTGTTGTGTGTCCAAAAAAAACTGTTGTAAGTTGCCCTTGAGACTTACTCTTAGTTAAATGGATTTCACAAAGGTAGGGATAAAAGTGGGAATAGCAGCCTCTGGTACATCCAAAGAGGATGTTGCCATGAAGGTGGAGCTAGGATTTTTATGGAGATGTCCAGCAAGATAACAAGAAAAAGTTGTCATATATTTTTTTCCCTTTTATTTTAAATTTATGTGAGGATAATTAAGCAAACAGATTGCTCAGGGAGGTTATGGAGCCTCCGCCCTTGAAGTTTTTCAGTGCCCAATGGGACTAATCTGAAACAATGTCATCCAAATTCAGTGTTGATTGGCAGAGCAGAAGGTTAGGCTGGAGGTGTCCCAAGGTCCCTTCGAACCCAAGTGCTTCTGGGAATCTGCAATACTTACCATAAAGTCAATCAACATCTGCCTTCAAATGTATGCCATTTCCTGCTGCAGCAGCTGATGGCTTACCTTCCAATACAGCTGTAACAAAATGTGCTGGCATTATAAAGCAAAATAGAAAACCTGTATCTTCTAGATTTTAATATCACATTAAAGATAAATCCAGTATTTTTTCAGTGACTTGTCAGATATATTCTGTTGAGTCATAGTCTGTGGTGTAAGGTTCTTTTTCATCACAAAAATCTGTGTATGTATTAAAATTTTCCTTCTATCACTGGACAACTTACCTCTTAGTTACTTACCAGTGCTTTTGTACACTTTACGTCATTTTTTGCTTCTCTTGATCCTCTTTGAATTGGCTGGTAGGGGGAGCTGTTGGTTGGAGTTCAGTCCATCCAGTCAGTATTGTTTTTCTTTGGTATCATTATTCACTAGAGGACTGACTATTTAAATGCTTGAGTGAAAAGACCATTTTTTCCAGTTACTGTGTTCCAAAAATATTCATTTGGGTACAGAAAATGAGAAATCAGGAAACGCAAACGAGAATCTCTCATGTTCAGCTCCAAACTGCTACATTTTAATCCTTGGGAAGAAGTCATTACCAGCATGTATTTACCTAATATTATCATAGTCCCTGAAAGGCTTGAGTACTATATCTGTAAACAGGGTGTAGCATTGAATTGATACCTTGATAAAGTTCATTGTGCAGATCATAAACCCAGCAGGGTTCATTTGTATTTAGGACTGTGCTCTGTTCCAGCATTTGGAAAATGTTTGATTTGGCCGCAGTATCTCCCCCTGATCCCACCCTGGTTTAAATTGTGCTTTTTCTCCTTTTCTTTTCTGTGCTGGATAGTGCAGCTGAAGCACTCCTTCGCTTTCCATGCTGGGCTGAGAGCAGAATGAGAGGGTTGTTTCTTCCCTTAGGGCTGGTGTGGGAAGGAGTCAGAAATGCGTTTCAAAGAGTCTTTCAAAGTCAGGAGTAATTGATGCTTTTTGAATTCTCCAGACTGTGGTCTGTAGCTTACCAGTAGACATGTTATGTGGTTTTGTCCCCATCTGCTTGTTCCTGGCAATTTCGAGGAGTTTATATGATCTTCACAACCAAGAAGTTTGTTGCCTTTTATGAAAACCTGGAAACCAGGAGAAAAAGACCAAGGAATGCCAATACTCAGGACTCACAATACAAAACTTCCATTCAGCTCCTGTTCTGGTGCTGTTTCTAGTGTCTCTCATGATATAAAGGCAGGTCTGGAAGAAGCCCAAATCCAATGCACAAGGGAGGCATCTAAGCATATTAAGTGTGCCTCACCAAGTTTGTGCCATGAAGTGCAAAGGGGGAACAAATGATTTTCAGGGATGCTGTTGAAGGCAGCTTATCTTATTTGTTCACAAAGTAGCCATGCCACTAAACCACATCAAACCACCAACCTGTTTTAGAGTACAGATACTTCTTAATGTACAGGGTCTTCTTTAGGCTCCCAGTTTGGTACTAAAAATGCAGGCACTTAAGTTCAGATAATGTAATTGGGTTAAAAATTTAACAACCCCCCCCAAAAAAAAAAAAAAAAAAAAGAAAAAAAAAAAAAAAAATTTTTTTAATTAAAAAAAAGNAATATATTTTTCTTAGATTTATTTTTCCAGCCATTAGAAGTAATCTGGTCTCTTGTGCATTTGTCTCCCACTCAGGCACAATAATTACATGCAATTATAAACTCCGAGGGTGAAATCTGCTGGCCAGAATTGCAGCCAGACCCCTGCAGAGGGAGCTGGCACAGAGGATTTAGCGCACTCTCTTCCCTGCTACCTTGGACTGCTGGAAAAATTTGGACTGTGAACAGATGAGCCTTTTCTGTTTCTATTTCCTCAGTTTGAAATGTTGATTCTTTGCTTGCGGATAATCTTTCTATCCCTTTTTGTCTGGCCCACAAACTTGTAAATCATGTCATTCATGTCCTCATGGCTGCCAACTGTATTAATCTTTAAAAATAAAGCAAGCCACTTTATTTTCTTATGGCAGACATCCTGGAGCCCTCTGTTTTGGATGTTATAGGCATCTTGCTACATGAGGGCCAACAGAAAATTCCTCAGCATAAAGTGATGGTAACAAATTTTTTATATAAGATACCTTTTTTTTTTTT
>VWZN01013670.1:239310-269956 GCA_013396955.1 Regulus satrapa
GATTTTTTTGGGTTTTTTTTTTTTTTGGGGGGGGTGTGTGTGTTCTAGCCTTATTGGAAGTACTGCTCAGTGCTAAAAGATCTGTGATTATCAAGGGTAGTGCCAAAAAATGAATACTTTGGGAAGTACCTTCCAGTCCAGGTCTACGTAGCTATAACTATTTTACACTACAATCTGTGTATTTTTGAAAATGATTCAGAAGCTGATACATTCTTACCTGGTTTTTAAAGAAGTGCTGAAAACAAAGGTAATGTTATTTGATATAATTATTTTTTAAAAGAGTGTCATAAAATACTTTGAAAACTATTGCACTGTACTTCACACTTTGATTAACTTGTATTGAATAGGTGAGTTCTGCCCTTACTTTCTGTCCCCCCCTTTGAGAGGAAATATTAGAATGAAAGTCTCTAGATTTTATATACCCCCCCCCCAAAAAAACCCACACCTTCTCTTAAAAAATAACTGCTTTCTATCCAGAGCTGGATTTGGCAGGTCTATTGTCATATCAAAAATCAGTGTTTTGTTTTTTTTTAATATACATGAAGCATTTATATTTTACTCCTACTACCCAATTTTTTTTTTTTTTTTGTAGATTAAATTAAAACTGGATAGAAATTTTGTGGAAATATTTTCTGTGTTTTTTGAAAAGCTCTTGGAAGTAATCAAAGAATTCAACAAGGCTGGAACTTTACCCAGTTGTTAATTGGCAGGTTAAACTTTTATGGGTTTCTGGTACCCTGGTGATACATGACTATTAAAAATTGCAGGTGGTTCAGGGGAATGGGGGAGGTGAGTTCCTGTGCTAGTAATATATCATAAAACTATATATTTCATGCGCCTGTTGTGAAAGTGGAGACTTTAATACTTTTTCACAATATAAGCTGATTAAAGAATCTTTATGGATCTCATTAACTAAAGTTTTTCTCTATGAACACTAAAAAATGTAATGCTTATGGATAAGAACAGCAAAAATAATTAGCCTCTATGGTACCTCCTTTGGTTTAACAAAAGCAATGCAGTATCAAATGTTGCTTGTTTGCTCTGAGCTTGTTTGCCCTTTTACACAAAATGCTGACAATAATTTGGCCATTTTCCTTAATACTGGAATGATCAAAAATAGGAAGTGAAAGGGTAGGATTGTTGCATGCTCCAACTACAGTAAAATACTACAGTGTGTTTCACAGTCACAAAATCATGAAACTGTTGAGTTTGGAAAGAACCTCTGGAGATCATATATTCTCACCTCCCTGCTCAGAGCAGGGCTGGCTACCACAAGTTGGTCTGGGTCAAGTCCAATAAGGTTTTGAACGTGTCCAGAGATGGGGACTTAATAATGGAGCACTGTGTTCCACTGTTTGGCCACCCTCACAGGAAAATAAAGTGTATTGTTATCTTTAACTGGTACTTCCTGCACTTAATTTGTGCCCATTGTCCTTTCACTGCTACTACTAAGGGCCCATCTTTAGAACACCATCCTGCTCAGACCTTTGCAGACATTCGTGTTTCTCCTGAGCCATCTCACCTCCAGGCTGAACAGTCCCAGTTCTCTGTCTCTCGCAGGAGGGGCTCCATGCCCTTCATTGACTTTTGTTGGACTTATTCCAGTGGGTCCCTGTCTCTCCCATACTGAGGAACTTTCTTTATACCCAGAACTGGACACGGCCTTCCAGATGTGTCTCATGAATGTGGAGCAGAGTGAAAGGACCACCTCCCTCAACACTGTCTACCTCCCTCAGAGCTCCTGGGTGTAGCCTATCAGGTCTTATGGTAATGTCTGGCCTTTCCCTAAGCTGATCCTCTTCTAGGGTTGGTCAGTCTTTGGTCCATACTTTCCCAATGGCCTCAGTGGTCCTTCTCTCCTGAACTCCACAATTTCATGGTCACTTCAGCCTAGATTGCTCATGATCTTCATCTTCCTGAGCTTTTTTGTAAGTATGAGGTCAAGCAGAGCACCTGTCTTTGTCCATTCCTCAATTGTCCGTGTTAAGAAGTAACCACCAGTGCTCTCCTGATTACTTGTCCTCTCCTCTGTTGTCCTTTCAATGGATTACAGGTGGTTAAAGTCCTCCCCCTCGAGGATCAAGGCATGGCAATTTGAGGCTTATTTAAAAAAAACAAAACCAAAAAAAACCCAACAAAAACAACAACAACAAAAAAAAAAACCTAAAAAAAAGCCCAAAGATCATATCTACTTCTTCAGCTGATTATTTTAGAAACACTTTGTTCTTCTTTAAATGAACAGAGTCTTAATGCCTCGTTCAGATTGGTAATTCAGATTTTACATCACTTGCAGTGTTAATGAAGGATAAAAATAGTGAATAGGATTTGCAATGACATTACTGGACCTCTTGTATATAAAATACTGTTTCTTAATAGTAATAGTTTCCTGTTAAGATACAGTTTTGTGTCTCTTGCATAGTGTTTAATTAAATTTGTGTTACATTCAGTCAGATATATTGATTCTAATTAAGATAGTACAAAGATAGGCATCCTGTTTTTTCCACTCAGAATTTCATCTTGTCTAGTATACAGATGGTGGATTTCTCCTCATCTAAGATAAATGTCCTTAGAGATATTTCTTCTATTATATAGGAAAGATATTCAGTGGAAACTATATCCCACACATTTTTATTAAGAGTATTGCTTTTGTTATTTTCTAATAATAATTTTTTTTCTTGGTGTCAAGACCAAGACATGTGGAGGCTTGTTTGGAATTGTTCGCAAAGACCACAGTGGTCTTGCCAATATTAGCCCAACTTCAGGGGACAGGTAGGTGTTTACTGGCAAAGGCTGAAGAGGTTTATGCTTGGATTTTTAGAATGTCCTTCTTCTGTTATGTTATCCTAGAGCTGAAAAGCTCCTTTTGCAGAGCGCAGGATGTTTCCTCATGTGAATAGGTGCACCAGGAAGCAAGACAGCCCTTCTATAAAAACCTGAGCTTTAAAACTCTTCTAGCAGGCTTGTACTGAGCCCTGCTTGTCTAAATTTATCAATTTCTGAAACTTAGGGCAGGATCTCCCCAAACTTTTCACTGAGATGTTTTGGCCTTCTTGACATCCCTTTAGGGCTCTTTGGGTCTAAAGTACCCCAGGTTGCCTGGCAGGAAGAAATTCATCTGCAAGAAGTGTCAGTGTTTGGCTTTGTCTCCTCCAATGGGGAAGATGTCTTCAAAGTCAAAAAAAGTGTTTCACACATGTATAGATAAGTATGCATATCCATCAGGACAGAGGTTTTTTTAATAAAAAACATGAGATTTATACATGTATTTCCTTCTCTCCTTAATTACGTTGAAATAAATACCCAAAATCCTAACACGAGAACTTGAAATCCTGGTTGTTTGCACACATCATTCTACCTGTCTTAACCTCTATTAATTAAGTTCTCTCATCCCACTACAAAGGGTATCACAGGAAGTTTCTTACTGGGAAAACTCTTCATGTTACTGAACCAACTGTGAAATTCAGTTTGTTCCTTTTTGTCTTTACTGAAATTCTAATCAATAATATTGAAAACAGTAACCTGGAATGTGAAGAATAGCAATTCCAGAATGAAATAAAAATATTTTGATGGAAATATCAAGATATTTTGATTATAGAAAAGATATTTCTCTTATTTTCAAAATTTTTATTATTATGAATGCAGCAAGGATTTAAACTGTGTCTCCAAATACCCTTTGAAAACAAAAAATAGGTAATTTACATTTAAAAATAACTTTATTTATAAAACATAGCTTTTCTCTCATTTAAATTCAAATGCACTTTTAATACCCTGCTTTCGTAGTTTTAATGTTATTTAGTAATTTAAAATTCAATGTCTACAAACCAAAAAACAAGAAATTTCTTAAAACATATCTTTCACTGTATCGGAAGGAGAATTCTCATGCATTGTCACAAAGAATCTGCAGAAAATATAACTACATCTTTTTTCTTGCTCTGTGATCTTCAGAAAAGCATGTCCAAGGAATACAGTTTAAAAATATTAAAAAAAATTAAGGAGACCAACATCTCAGTGCAAAATTATATGCTTGTGAAACAGCATCAAGATACAAAAATACAAAGATTTATATTGAAACAAAAAAATAAGTCACAAGGATGACCCTACAGGTATGTTTCTTCATGCAAATATAAATTTGAGTGTAATGCTTTTCTTTCAACAAGAAATTATATAATTTTCATGGCATAATATAAGAATAACTCCCAATATTATATTAATGAGTTCCAGAAATTTCAAAGTGTGCCACCAGTGAAGCACTGGCTTTCATAGACAGAATAAAATAGCTATTCAAAAACTAGACACTCCTCAGCTATATTTAATACTAGAAAATAGAGTACCGCTTTCACATTTATTCCATAGGGCTCCATTCCAGAAAACACTTCCATGAATAGAACTCAAAGACACTGTTTATATGCATAAAGGTGCTTATGAGTGTTTTCAAGAATTGTATTTGCTATCTCTGTATTTGAAAAGCTACAAGAGTTGAATTTATTATTAATTTTGAATTATTATAAAAGCCATGCAAATGCACCTAAAGCTTGCCTGGCTTAATTAAATTATTATCAATGCAATTTTAGTTTTATAAAAGAACTTTAAGACTTAAATTTTTAATTTATTGAATAAGTTTAAGTAATTATCAAACACATAATATGTGAAAATGTATTATCTTTGTTATTTGAGTTCAACCAGTTTTGAGTTAAAAGATTTGGGGTTTTTCTTCTTTATAATTAGTTATTCCTTATAAAATCAGGGTCTAGTAAAAGAAACATATATTCCATGTACACGCTTCCTTTCAGGTAATATATATTGAAATTATAAAGCCTGTAAAAGAAAACCTGAGAATTTCAAATATGGATGATGTTGGAACCAATTATAAATTCTATAATTTGAGCAACAACATTTTCTCCTTTAAAGGGCTGTATAGACATGAGGAAGGAACAAACACCTTTGTATCTTGTTTTTTTTTAATAATAGCTTTCAGCGTGTTGTCTTTCAGGTTGCTTTCAGTAGCAGCATTATAATGTAAAATCAGTCCTCGATTACAAAAAAGCTCTTAGGGAAGTGCAATGACACCTGCACATTACCAGCAATGAACACCAAGCAAATCTGTGATGAAAGAGAACTTCATGTGCTGCCACATATCAACAATCCTGGCTTGTTTCCCTGATATGTTTTGCTGTCTAAATTTTCAGCATCAAGTCCTGAATGCTTTTGTTTCTTCATACCCATACAGAAATTACTCTTCTCGTTTACATCTCGGTGTGAATCTAAATGGACTGTGAGCTAAGTTCTTGGCTCCTTTGTCAGGTGATTTCATCCTGTTCATAATGAACTGTGCTATTTCTACATGATGGACTGCAATAGTGGGGGACCAGGGGGAAAATAATGACAGTCTGAGAGAGGGCTTTCTGTCTCCTCTGTTTTGTCCTCTGATGAATGAGAGGTGTGTGCACAGCAGGCTGTGTGTCTCAATTTGTACATCTGCTTATCCATCCAAGGAGTAGGGAAAACTTTTGGTGTCCATGCTGCTCATTATTTCCCCCGCCCTCTGCTTACATGCTGGTAATGGAGGGTAGTAATTCTCTTCTTAGAGAAACTAGAATTGGTAAGACACAGCTGGCATGCAACTCATCACTGGAGTAGATTTAATCTAAGTGAATTCGACATATATTCTTTATGTGTAATGTCTTGAACAGTAGTTAGTTTTTAATATGGTTAGAAAGCAGAATTTTGTCTTCTGAGTCAGAAGAATGAGTGAGAAAAGAGGCATTCAAATACACAATTCAATTTAAATCATTTTAACCATTTAAAAATCAGGCATCTGCTCCAGGATGGTCTGCTATGTTTTCCTTAACTACTCAATTGAAACTGGTGGACTGAATCACACTCTGAGTGTGCTTACTTCATCTGCTATCTTATGCAGGCATTCAGTGAGATTTATGGTCACCCTTCAAAATAGTGCATATGTAGCTCTCTGGTAATGTCACTGTAAGTGTCAAATTGATTTGCTTTCGTCCCTTTAATTATCTGACAGTGTAAAGTTCTGTGTTACCAGCAGAACACGTACTCATATTCTGACTCGTAAGAGATCACAGTTTTAATTCTATGCAAATAATGAATAAACTCTGATAGCTCTATGAAGGAAGTAAAAAATTCCACACACTCACTGTAGCAGTCTAGTCCTTAATGAGACTTTTCAAGCAGATTGAGCTTTAGTCTGCTGAAAAGGAAAGGTAAATGATTTCTAAGTACTTTAAACAGAAGAATGCTGTGCAAGAACATGGCTGTGATGGAGATCTCCTGAGTCTTATGAGTCTCAGTTTTCATAATAAACTCATGTCTGGCATTCCTATTTATATCTTTAGAAAACCACCCCTCAATTTCTGCCCGTATTTTGGCACCTCTAGGCAGTTACGTATAATATTATATGTTAGAACAAATGCTGGATAAAGCCATTGACATTCTGACAATCTTGTAAGAGGAGAGCTCTTAGGAAATTTAATATCGTCACCCCAGAACAGGAAAAGTAATCTTCCAGGTTTCAGGAGATGGATGGCTGTATATTCAATTTTATTTTTCTTCATTGCGCTCAGGAGTCCTAACTATCATTAATCATTTCAGAATCTCTGCACTGCTATTTTTAGAAGCATAAGGAATCTCAGTATTATAACATTCTATGTGCTACAAAGAGGTCAAATAAATGGTCAGCAGTGGAGATTTGCTGCTAGAAGTACATTGGGATAAATTTGAAAGTAACTTTTTAGTACAGAGGCACTGTGTGAGTGAGTGAGAAATTTACTAAATTACGAATTTCAGTTGCTGAGACTTTTAAAAATAATAATCCTTTTTAGTTTTTTCAATATGGTAACCTCAGAACACAGCAGCTTATTCAAAAGAAGTATTTTGGATTTCACTTCTAAAAAATATTTGGGCATGTTTAAAACCCAGGTGCTAAAAACAATATATAGGTATTTTATGGTTTTCTCCCTTTTTGTCACCTATTCTGAGACCACACAAATTATGTCAGATCACCGAATGGAGGAGTTCTTATTAGGAAGCAAGTGCTACTTTGATCATGGAAACTGGTCTTCGCAAGACCATGTACAAGAGGACTTTATCTGATGTCCCTCATTTGCATCCAGATGTGTCCATTTCTTAAGAAATTAACATGAGCTAGAGATAAATTTAGATATCTACCTTTCATTAATTTACCTAAGAATATCATGTATGTAAAACACGTTATATATAATATGGTGAGGCCAAGCATATTCTTATGGTGTCTTAAGGTGAAGATTACTTCATTAAAAACTGGAGTTTGAGTGTAAATACATCTTTGCAATGCAAAAGTAAACTGCAGAAAACCTTTTCTTAACCAAAGCATGACAAGTTTACTAACTCCAGGTACCTTTTGTGCAGTTTAATAGTCAGCAAATACAAAAAAAAAAAAAACCAAACCAAAACCACAAACCAAAAAAACAACACAGAGGGAAAAAACGAAAGCAAGCAAACAAAAAAGCATAAATTTCTAGCTTGCTAACAGATGCCTTTTGGGTTTGGATCAGGTAAACTACCTAGATTTCTTCTATTGTTTTAATTTAATTTTTTGTTAAGTACCAATCCTGCTGCTTCTATCACATTGCCCTAAGAGACAGTAGTCTTCTAGACTTTCAGTGCCTTATGCCTGTGTGAGTTGAATACACAATAAGATTTAGAGGAAAAAAAAGTTGCTATTTATTTAGCAACTATAATAGCATGTTGCTATTGTTTTTAGCAACTTAACAATATGGATGGTAGCTTGACATACAGATGCACTTATTTTCTTCATTAAATAAATCAAAAGCATTTTCTCCTTGAACATAGTCCTTGGAGAGTCTGTGCCTTTTTGATGATGTAAGGAAGAACAGAACAATACTGGAAAGCTGGCAGATAGACTTGGACAGGGATATAGAGAAAGCTTCAATTTATCTTGAGTTGGGAGAACATTTTCTTGAGTAGCTTATATTCATAATGACTGTGTAAAACAAAAGTACATGAATACACACTTGGGCTGTGATGCAGTTAGATGGCATAAGTGAAAATGGCTTGGTATTGTGTTCAAATTCAGGGTCTGATCTAGGAATTGTTTTTCTGCAAGATGGTATTTTGCTCTTCTGCATCCTCACTAAAGCAGTGTTTGATCACATTACAGCGGCTGTTCTGGACATGCTTTTAATTCTGCTGTAAAACAGAAACAAGGTGATAAATGTTTGGGACAATTAAGTGATCTCAGGAGTCGAAATCCTGACATAATAAAGTCAATAGCAGAACTTCAATTAACTGTAATGGGGCCAGGGGTCTGAATCATCATCTTGGGACTTTGATCAAGGGTCATGACATTTAACCCCATTTTCATTGTAGGTAAAGTTACCAAGAAATAAGGTGATTCCTCATCACTAATTGTTCATAGCTTGGAAAAGTAACATACATAGGCATTTCAAAGATCTATCAAAGTCTTTATATTTGTCGTGTTTTGGGATCTGCTGAAATATCTCACAAGGGAAGAGAGGGAAAGCTGTTCATTGTTTCCCAGATCATTAGCAGCTATGGCTATTATCATATGTATGTTAACACACAGAAATTGTATTCTAGGCCTAAATGAATGTGTTATTCCCCACCCCCCTTGCTGTAATATGATGTATTGAGGCTTTCAAGCTCAGAAATTTTAAGTAGAAAACCAAAAGTGCATCACTAAACCTTACTGAAATGGCAAATCATAGCCTGCTAAAATATTTAAGATGTTGGAAATTTTAGTTCTAAACACAATAGAAAAGCTTTTGGTATTCCCTTTATCACCCATGCCTTGCTTTTAACTGTATGCTTTATAAATCTACAGATTGTTGCCTCTGTTGAAAAGTTTGCATGTTATTCAGGATGACTTGTAAACTTGACTCAATCTTCCCTAGCAAGGGAAACAGGAAATTCCAGAGAACACTAGACTCAGTAAACCTATAAAATTTGAGAATGCGGCCCATTATTTCTGGAGACTTTTCACATAACACTTTGGGAAGCAATGACTAATTAGTTTTTTGCTTTAACAATAACAGTTTGAGGGGATTTTTGGTTTTGTTTTTATAGCTTTCATATTAGGTAGAGGAGGGAAAGTGACTCTGAATGATGAAATATTGGCAGTGTATACACTTGCTTCTCAGTAGGAGCTCAGCTCTTTGATCCCTAGTACAATTACATTCATTGCCCAAGTTTTATTGCCATGCTGGAGAGTTAACAAGCAGCCGCTACGCTCATGACAGCATCCTAATAGATTTTTGTTCAATAGGTAATTGAATATTTAAAATTAATGTCTTGGATTCCCTGGATTCTTGGAAGAATAGTAATTATTCTAGTAATTAAATGTTCACAGCATTTTTTCTTGACTGCTTCACAGCAGTAAATAGAGTATTTATATTGATCTGATCTATCCAACACTTCAACAATTATTCCACGTGTTAGCTGCAGCTAGAGAAACACTTTAGTTATTGTTCCTTTTTTCCTGTCTGAATACTTTGTTGAGTGTTATGCTTTGAACTGATAAAAAGGAAAAGTTCAACTGAGAAAAAGCTCCCTAGCTTCCTGAAGAATATTTCAATTTGCACTCACTTTGAATTCTTCCTGTAAGAATGGACTTCTTATCAAGTACTAATGAAATTTAAAAGTTGCAATATGATGGAGGCATATGTAAATGACAATTGATAATTTTCTCTTTTGTTATTCACTCCTGTTATTCATTTATTTCTTAATGATCCTTTAAGATTTTAGCTGATATTTCAGTTAATTATAGGAAATATTCTGTGGGTAACTTTCTAAAACGGAGTTGAGGAATTAGCTATTACCCAGTGAATAGAACACTGTGAGTAGATGACTGGAAACCAGAAAGAACCGATTTCATTTGCATTTTCTCCTGTTTTGCTAAGTGGTATTGAAAAAATGACTATACCCATAAGTGCAATAAGTCTTTTACTCTTCTAAGTCATTTACTCTTCTAGCTTTTCTTTTTTTGAGTAGGGGTCTGACCTTTTATGTGTGAAAGGTATCTCAGCTACCACTAGTCAGAGAAGTACACACTACAACAATTAAACTACAGTCAATATACAGTTTTATTCTTTTAAAATAAAGCCTTAAATTCCAGAATATCTTTCAAAGTTCATGATTTTCCTTTCTGTTACAAACTCTTAATAGGATAATATAAAAAATGGGCATGAGTTAAAATATAAATATTTGCCAATGAACATGAAGGGTTTGATCTGCCAAGAAAATTATGTAATATCACAAATAATAGGTTGTTGGAATTTATGCTGCTAGATATAACTTGTGTCATAATAGAACTGCAAAGAACTACCTTTGTGACAGAAGGTTTTCATACCATCCAAAACCAACAACACTTTCTTGTTTCCAGGTTTAACAGGCCTCACTGGAATAAACTTGTCTGCAGATGGTTTTCATTTTCAGTGTAGTCTAATAGATTGTGCTCTTCTGTGTTCTCCAAATCATCTCAGCATGATTATCATAACTTTTGGGGAGGAGAAATAAAAAAATATGCATATGGTGGCACTTTCTAATTCAAAGATAAACCAAGCTGAATTAAGACTGAGTAATAGTCTATGTGTACTGTTTGATCAAGATTTGTTTGATCAGTTGACAAGAAGAAATTCAAGGAAGGCAATTAACATCAATACAAACTCATTTCTCCCTTTCAATCACTTAAAGAAAGTGATTGAATAATGTCAGGTTTCTTTGTATTTTGATTATATGGAAAATAACTGCTTGATTATAACAATGAAATTATAAAGGAACTTGAAAAAAGGTCTCTCATAACATTTTCTTTACCTAGCCTAAGAAACCTTCATTTTGGCAAGTGAGGAAGATCACTCCATGATACTGAATAAGGACTCAAATGGTGCAAGAAGATGTGGACTCCAGCTAATCAGCTGAGTCCATTTATAACCTGAGCAGGTTCAAAAACAGTTTCTGATCAGTATATAAATCAGTGACTTCATTGTTATCAGAGACAGTGTTTAGAGCAAAGCCTAGCAGCTGTGGATGCCCTAAACTGGTGGTGTCTAACCTCTGGTCACCTGCCAAACTGCAGGGCACAGGTAATGGGCTATTCAGTTTCCTCTTCCTATTGGCTTTGATTTTAAGGTCTTGATTTTCTACAAACAGATTTAATCAGTTTCTTAGGGTGTTGTCCATATAGTATGACTAAGTGGAATGACTGAGTTGGTAAAATTCCCTGACAGTAACACTGTGACAAGCCTTAGAAAAGTTAATGTGTTCAGATTCAGTGATCAATATCTGCCTTATATTTATTTCATTCCCATATTTTATCCATTTTAAGATAAACACTTGGAGTGCAGCCCAAGTAATCTTTGTCCTGATGACTAATCTGGTAATACTGTTAAAAATTCCAAGTAGTGTTGAAATATTTTATGAAGTTTGATAGTCACATGTCACAGAAACATAGAAATTACAGGTTTTGGTGATTATACATTTTCTGATTTAAGTTACTGCCCAAACAAGGTTCTCTGGGTAACAACAGAGGTAACTGAATAAGTATTAGAACTGAGTAATGCCTGTTTAGATACTGAGAGATAAAATTTATTTTAAAAGCATTAGTTATTTAAAGATTCCTCTGTGTGATTTTATGTTTGTAATTTACCTGTAGAATTACAGGAGCAAGAGTACAGAATACTTGAAAAGTAAATATTTTTCTCAACTCCTTTATGTTTGTAAGGATGATATATCCCCTGTCCTGAGATTGTAATTCAAAACCTAAGCAGTTGAGTTTAGTTTCTGGATGCTATCTGAAAACCCCTTCCTGTTTGCTGCATAAAGTTATTGAAATGCAATCTGTTACTGTGAAACCTGCTACATATCTAGAGCAGTTTACTTAGGAAGCTACTGAGGTATTTATTTTTCTGGAAGGTGAGAGGTAAAGCTGATTTGATGGAAGTGAGTGGCTCCCTAATTCTGAAACTTTAGACCAGTTTGTGCTAATTCACTGATGGATGTGCCTAAACACATTAATAAGGCTAAAATAGACAGAGGCACCCAATGACGCATGCTGGGCTGGGGATAATGGAGTAGCAGAGGGGTTTACTGAGGATCTGTTCCACTGGGAACAGAGCCTTTGTATCCTAATTAGAGCCCTGTAAGCCTTCATTTAGTACTGGAAATCCAGTATCAGGTTTACTGAGCTGATTTTAATTAAAGCTGATGTTAGCCTCAACTTCATGTGGGTTTCTGACCAAAATAAACTCGCGTAAGCAATCTGTGAGTGCATATCTACGCGTACATACATATGTGTCTGTTGGAGAGTACTTGTGCTCGTGTTTGTATTCTGTTGTATTGAAATCTTCCATAATTGCGAACAGATCGTCCCTGTTTTTAAACTAGTAATTGTCTGGCTTTGAAGGAAATACTGACAAGTTATTTTTACTTCTATGTTATCACCTGTCATGTTGAATCTAGTACCAGGTGAAGGCTCTGTGACCCTTATACTGGGAGAGGTGGGAGGGACGTTTGTGCTTCCCTGGTCTATAAATAACTATCTTTGTGTAACCATTGCTGAACCAGGTGTCATGTAGTAGATTAATAGAGCCCTACTCCTACATGTAGAGAGGACTGTTGTATCTCAACAAAGGAAATAGGGTTAGGGTTTTTTTTACCTTGGTTTTAGAAACCTGGTATATAAACATAGATTTAAGAAAAGACTGCATTATAAAATCTGAGGTAAGATAGCTGCTTTTTAGTTTCTGGTTAGGTGGAATGGGAAATTCTTAATTAGAAAAAGTATTTTTTATGTTTCAGTATTTTAGGTGTGTGTGAGAGGTACCCACATGGAATTGAAGAAAAGAAAAAAAAAAAGATAAAAAAAGTGGTTAAATAGTGGCATGTTGAAATAGAAAACTAAGTCTGCAGTTAAATTTTCTGTATACCACTAATTTTTCTGCTTTTCTCTTTGTGCAGAGCCATTTCACTTTCATTATCATGACTCTTTCTTTCTCCCTAAAGAATATGGCTTGTTTGGTAATACTTGATAGATTATCTAGCTATATAGTTTGTTCTGTAAAGATGTCTCATTCTTTCTTTTTTGGCCAAAGCTCTATTATTTCCCACGTGCCCTTCAACCCCTCACTGGATACAGAATTTTGAGTGTTTTCTAGCATTTTTGATAGGAGCTCTTGACTATTTTATCTAAGTGCTTCACAGATTATTTTTGTTCTGCAATGGCATTTAAAGATGAGATTGTGTTATTTGTATATTTCACTGTGTAGCTAGACAATTCAGGGCACTGCTGGTGAGCTACTCTGACTAGTTCTTGTTGATCTAGGTAGTCTACCAAGAGCTGTATAATAAGATGTTCTGCACTGTGCTTCCCAAATTGTCCTGAGAGAAGAACATGGTTGTGCTATATTAAGACAGGACAGCTCTGACTTGCAGAGCATTCTGCTGTTCAGACATATCCTCAGAGGTTATCGAAAATAGCAATATAGCTACCCAACTTGAAGAATTCTGCTTCTCAAAGTACTCAGTAATAATATCACTATGTATCAGGTCAGATCTGTTCTACTTCCATTGCAGATATCTCCCTCAGCAGAAAATCAAAACTTAAACCCCAGGGAAATCCTATCAGAACATTCAGTTAGAAAACAGAAAAAAAACCAGGTGCTGCTTGGGATAAATTTGGCTTCAACTCTGTGTCCCAGAGAGGTCTCATGCAGTTAAAGCTGCCTACTGTGCGGTCCTACACCTGAACCCTCACAGCAGCATCCTGGGCACTCAGACTCTGCTGTCTTTGGGGGAGACACGATTCCAGCAAAGCTTCCTGAGGAGCAGGGAGCTCTGTAATGGGCTTCTCCCAGTTACACACTAAGAAATACTAGTGTTAGAAGTGCATTATCTGTTCCTCTCTTTGCATTAGCACGTTACTTAATAATTCAAAAACCTGTCTCATTCCACTGGGCAACCACAACAATGAGGTAGATATCCAGGCTGTGTCCTTCGCTTAATTAGTGAGAACCTTGTTATTTCAAAGGAGGACCATGGGTAAAGGCTGATGCCTCACATATCAGAGTGCCAGCTTTCATGGGGAAACATGAGCTCCCTTCCTGCAATCAACCTAAATAATAAACCTAGTGCAAACCCCAACAATTAACAGCTCAAAGGCAGAGCTGGTAGTTATTCTGTTCTTGCTGTGTGTTAATGGTTGTGCAAACAGCTAGCTCAAGCCACGTTTTATTTATTTTAAGGGTAAGCTTCCTCTCTTAGGAAGCCTACCCTTAGAATTTGTTGGGGTGGAGGTTGCATTCTGGGGGTGCCATCACTGAGAGACAGCTGGCAACAGGGAGGAGACCTCTTGATCATCATTGCTTAGCTGGAGAGTGCTGCGGATCACATCAGATTTTCACTCTGCTCAGTGTCATGCCAGTGTAAACAGGGTGGAAAAAATCACTAATTTTCTTTTGCCCTCTAGAGAGGGGGATTATTACACCCTCTCCAGGCACCAAATCTCGGTGTGCAAACAGCATGGTAGAGGCTCACTAGGCCCTGGCATAGGCTTGTATCAACATGCCTTTAGTCTTTCACACACAAGGCAAATGTCTCACCTGGAAGATGTGGGGTGCTGACCCATAGCTCTCTCCTTCCCTGGGTCTTCAGGAATCCCTGGTCAATGTCTTTAGCAGGAACTGTGTACAAGGGCAAGGGTAGAATGCAGATCTCAGGAAGTGTTCATTCAGCTTCTGTAATCAAGAGGAAGACTTGCAGTTTCTTTCCCTATTCATGCAAAACTTCATAACTCAGTAAAAACATAAGAAAGCATTCCTTCAGGTGACAGTCTCCAAGCTGAGCACGGATAATGTAGAATTTTTAAAAGAAAAATGCTGTCTGGTGCAATGCTCTGGCTTCTGACTGCTTAAACCCTGCCAGGGCATATGTTAATTTACCCATGCAGACCTCCACCAGTTGACAGCCACTAGCCTATAGCCCATAGACATTCTTATGGTCTGATACACATTTCTGGCAGCATTGGCAAACAGTAAGCACAAGGAAAGTCCGAGTTGGCTGTGGGCTATGCGGGCCTGTTTCAGATAACAGAAATAGTGAAAAATATACATTGGAACGGTCTTCTAGAGGTCTTCTGTGCCCACACCCTTCTTAAAGCAGTTCTATTTTAGTATATGATCAACAAATAGTTTTCTTATTGGTCCACTGAAAGCAGGTGTTTTGGTTTTTCCCTTGCCCCGTATTTAAATTGTGCTACTCAGATCCATAATTAACAAAAGGTAGATTAGGTAGGTGCAGTAAGACTCACTTCTCTGTTCAAGTAATATCTTTTCTGACAGGTTTATTACCTATTTCTAATATTGTGGGAGTGTTGATTCTAAGGTAGTAAAATTATTAGTGATAAGGATTTTATATGGGCAAAATATTTTTTCCTTTTTTCTAGTTTTTCTCTCCAAAAGAGCTGTCTTAGCTGGCTCTTTTGTTTTTGGTTTTTAGGATTTAAAAAAAAAAATAAATTGTTTTCCTCCCCTCACCCCCTCACCTTGAAAAATATGGGCGGCAAAGAGCTGAGGCAAGGAACAGATTAAGTTATTTTGCAACTGTGAGAAGCTAAGTACAGGATCATATAATGAAACCATTGGATAACCTGAATCATGGGTTCTTCACTTGCTCTTTTCCTATTCCAGAACGTACAAAATCATGTTTTAATTGGAGTTGTAGTCAGTCTCTGGTAAAGTGATTGGGAACTGAAGGAGCTGAAACCTCTCTTTGTTGATATGGGATCAGTTCTGAAATGGCTTAGGAAGAATAAAATCTGTTTTGGTTTATTGCAATGTACATCACGCCTGTAAAAATCATCCTGAAATATATTGTTCAGAATGTATTTTCATATGACAGCAGCATGTACAGACTTTTTTACAGGGGGCTGCAATGCATATGGGTAGTGTGGAACTCAAACTCAAACTTGCTTCTGACTCTTGTTTTAAAAACACATAAGAACAAAATGTAACAGTCTGGACTCCATTACAAACTGATACATCTCAAGTAACTTTATGAACTACATTAGAGTAACTGGCTATATATTGTAAAAAAGACTAGCATGTGAACTAATAGCTTTAATGCTCATTTATTGAAAGGTCTGGAAGAATTTTTTCTTTGTGATATAGAATGCTGACTTAACTGCTACATCCAAGATCAAAGCTTGTTTGCTGTGCTAGATCAGCCTGATAAGAGTACTATATTTCTTATAATTATTAGATTATATATTCAGATTATTTTACATAATAATAATAATTGGTAGATTTTGAATATTACAGAATGGTATTTTGGGGGTTGTATTGTAGGGCTCCAGCAGATGGCAGAGGAGACAGACTTTTTTTTAGGTAAAGGTCTCAGGTACCCTGTTAAATTAGTACAAGAAAAAAAAAAAGAGTTTTATTTGAGCTTCAGCAAACCTGCCAGGTTCCCTTCATTTCACTGAAGTGGAACTAGTGGGTAGGGTTTATAGGGGCTCACATGCCCTTCATGATTGTTGGACTTCAGTTTGTGAAAATAAAATATACTGTAATAGGGGTTGCCCATTTGGGATCTGGAAAGATTACAAAGGTCTTTCTTCTCCTGTAAATTTCAGTCATTGATTTTAGATTCAGCACCTGAAGGAAAAATAGCCTATGGGGACAATCCTGCTCTCTAACTTTAAAATATTTCATAAAAGAAACATAAACATAAGGGGTTCTGATGTTTTTAGGCAGGAGCCAAGGCCTGTCTCTGTTCTCATTTAAATCACAGTAAACCCCAAATAATAAAAATGACACAATCCATATGCATTATTAAGAGACTCCATTTGGTCAAGATTCCCTGTCTAATCCCATAGAACACTCAATAAAGCAGCTGTGGAAATCTCTAGGAAAGTAAGAAATTGCTACATAAATTAGTAGCCCATACACAGCCCTAGGTAAAACCTGGAAAAGAAAAGTAAAAATTTCCTCTTGAAATGGGTTTGTAACATGCTCTGTGCTCACCTGAATGAGAACTACAAACTTCTCACCCGTAGGAAGAACAGCAGGGACAGGAGGGTGAACATACAGTGAATTGCGGTCCAAATTCTCTGAAACATAGCATGAGGAGATGTGGAAAAAAAGGCAAACACAGGGAGAACAAAACGTATTGCAGCAATCATCATATTTTTCTGGAAGAACCATTTGTCAGTGAGGTAAGAGAATCCATATTAGGTCATGATGATAAGAGAATTTACATCCTCAATGTGTCCCCTGGTATATCTCCACTTTTTTACTAAACTTCATCACTTAAATAACTATAAATGGTTCTGGGTCTCCTGTGATCTCTTTTGCAAAGCAACATCTCTGGCTGTAGCAGTGTTTTTCTGGAGGGTTCTCCCTTCCCAGGGAAGTTACTTTATTCATCACCTTGACAGCTAATCTTAGTTAAACTATTTCAAGTCTTTCTTTTCTCTTTTAATTCTGATGAACTTGTTACTCCTTATTTGGTCAGTAAAACCATTTGTGAGGACTCTGCATGTTCTCAGTGGAGAATTGCTATTTACCCACTGTGGGATGCCAGGTGTTTGTCAAAGATCATTTGGACAGTAGATGTCATCAGCCCCTCCTGAACTGCTCTAAAGATCCACCTGTCTTATTTATCTGCTTCTATGTCTAATCTTCATTCATGTTTCAGTCTGAGCAATCAAATAATTTGTCATGTGAGTAAAAGAAATTACATGGAATCATGTCTAGGTAATTTCACACTTACCATATTTATGTACATTTTGGAAATGTTTTAGAATCAAGGAAAGCCTCTGGAAGTTCTAACTTTCACATATTTTTGTGGTCTTATTAACTGGGATCATGAAAAACGTTTGCTTTGTAGTTACACGTGTTTTGTCTGAGAACACAGATCTAAAGTCCACAGTTTTTCAGTCCTTCACAAAATTCAGTTCTGAAAAACGACAGAAACTGAAACAAACTGAACAATGACCAAAATTCCTGAATTCTGCACAGGAGTTTTGCACATTATAGGAGAGCATGATAATGCATGAGTAATGGAATGCTTGGCAGTGTTGTTGAGAATACATGATAAACAGAAATTTGTAGCTGCAGCAAAACTAATTAGGCATTTTTAGTAAGACAATAATCGTGTCAGAGCCCGCAGATAACATGCTTACTTCTAATCAGCTTTCACTAATCACAGAAGGCAAAATTAGTTAGTAGTACTGAATCACAACTTTCCTTAAGTAGCAGTCTAAATCTAATTACCATAAGTTACTTTAATTTCCAGTTAATACTTTATTGTTGTCCACAAAGGTTTTGGTGAACCAGCGGCTATTTATGCCTGAGTTGATGATGTGCTGTCTTTCTCTTTAGTACAATTGATGTGGAGTGATCCGATACTTATTCAGATATTGATATTGCAGCTGAAAAGTTCATGACTCTCATTAGAGTGAAGTCTGGTATCTTGATTAATCATTTGATATATTTTTGAGGTTGGTTTCAAATTTGTGTAAACTGGCATGACTTCATGACCTTCCAAATTCAGTGAAACTCATATCTACATTTGTAGGAAAAGAGGATTAAGCAAGAAGGAAAGAAAAAAAATAGTATTAAAGTAGCTTAAAAAAAATATAACCCGATTGTATTTCAGCAATGTATTTAATTTTTAAAACATTTAGGTGCCACAGCTTAAAAGAGTATGTCACCTTCTACCAGGTTCCTGTTGTCTTTAATAATACTATGACTGTAGAGTCTTTAGAATAGCAGAACTGAAGTCAGTGGAAATAGAATTAGACCAATGCTGAAGTCTTCCAAAAATTCTGTCCTAAAAATACTTGTGATGCCTTATGAGCTCATTCATGTGATGAGGTCATACATTTGAACTTGAACTCAGTTCTCAATGCCTTTATCTCCATAACTGGGGTCATTGCAGAGCTCACAGGAAAGGCTGCCTGATGGAGCTGTTGGCCCCCACTATGTGCACACACAGCCCTCAGAACGGGCAGCTCACTGTGGCCTGGAGAGGCCTCAGTACCTGCAGTGCAGAGACTCCAGCCTGAAAGGGTTGGGACCCTGGGCTACGCTGTCCCTGCCAGCATCTGGTGTCCTAGTGATGCAGGCAGCTGTGCTATGTTGGGTGCTGCAGCATGTGTTGGACTCCAAGTGGCATCCAAAGCCTCTAGTCCTAGGGAGTGGAATACAAATAGACAGATCTGCTGCCAAGTCTGTGCTGGGGATGGAAACCAGCTCCAGCCAGGCCTTTCAATTTTGGTGATTCTGGTGCAAAATCAAGATCCCCAGTGTGTAACAGAGCCATGGTCTTGCATAATGCTGCTCCTGACATATTTGAACACAATGAACAGGTCTAGTTCAGACTCTGAGGTGTGGTGGGGTGAAGAGGCGTGACAACAGTACTGAGGTTTTCAGTTTTCTCCCACCTTTCATCTCATCTACATCACGTTAAATTAACTTTGTATGCGTTTTTAGTTCTGGCAGCAAGTGGAAAATTTATCTGTAGATGCTACAATGCTATAAAATAAATAAAACAATTTTTGGCTCTTAGGATGGCTGTAATAAATACTTGCTGCACAAAACCTAGAGAGAAATATAATCTTTTAAAAATAAGGAATTTTCTTTCCCCAGAATGGAATTATGTATAGAAGTTTGAAAACAATTTTAATTTTTTCCCCAAATATTTAATAGAAATTTGTTGGATTTTGTTTTCTGATTCTTTTTTTTTCTTTTCCTCCAAAAAGCAATATGTACTTTACATTTGAAAATTACTGGTGCCAGCATTTCTATAAAAGAAAGTTAATACAGCTAGTAAGTGATGAGAACATATTCCCTGCATTAGTTCAGAAAAATTGCTGAGCTTTTTTCCTCCAGTCTTTGTGGACTTGTGCATGAAGTTGTATTATTTTAAGATCGCAAGCTTTGATCCCCACATGTAGTTTACAAAAGCATGCTTCAACCCAGCTCAGGAAAAGTGATTATCCATGTGGCAATTTCTTCACTGAAGTGCAAAGGGTTTAGGTCTGTAGAGTAAAACATGTCTTTAAATCTGAACTTAGCCTGAATATAGACCTCTGAGAGATTGTTGTTTGACTTGAGATTGTTTTGGTTTAACTGATGCCCGTGGTGCCCATGTCTGCTCCACAGGACATTGTGCTGGTTGAAGGCCACTTTGTCTGTGCCAGAGGCTTGTTTCCATCTGGGGCTCATTATTTCCAAAACTTTGGAAGAATAAGGTCTTCTGCAACTTCTGCACTGAAAGCAAAAGCATCTAAGACATTCCAGTAGATCGTCTGACTGGTGTTCTCCTCAAATGAAAATACCTTCTGCTAGCAGAGCTCTGCAGGCCATGGGCACCAGTGGCTGGATTGCAACACCAATACATCAATACCAGCAGGAGCCTACGTGTGGAGCAGGGAGTCTATTCATGGCTTGAATTTATTAGCTATGTGTTTAAATTCACCAAAATAGGCTGCTTAAATGAACCCGTCTATGGTTGACCTACCATCATAAATTACTTACAGAATAAAGTATAAAGCTCGTGAACTTGTAAGCGTAGATCTCAGACATAAGTCTTGCACTGAAAGGTGTTCAGATGGTTTCCTGACTCATGGGAGGCACCACAAAAGATGGAGGATCTCAGTGTGAGAACAAAGGACCATTCATACATGGGGTGTCTCTGACTTCTGGTAAATTCTGACTACTCCACAGAAGTTTTACTTTTCCTAATTATGAAAAACAAAACAAAACAAATGTCAGTGTCAGCAGGTTGTCAGGAGTATGTCCTGTCAGGTTTTCAATATCTCCCCAGATGGAGAATACACCAGCAGTCTTGCCTAACTGTTCAAGAGTTTGATAACCTTTGCAGTATATGAGGGATTTTTTTTTCTTATTTCTGGACAGAATTAGCTCTATTTCAATTTGTGCTCATTGACTCTTGTCCTTTCACTGAGCATCACTGGGAAGACTCTCTCCTTCTTTGCGAAGGTATTCATACACATTCACAAGATCTCCCTAATCCTTCTTTTTCTTCAGACTAAACATTCCCAGCTCAGCCTCTTTCTGAATGACAGATGCTCTACTATGTGACCCAAACTGTACTTGTGGATAGCAGTCAGTCCCTTTTAATCAGCTACTAGGTAATAGGGTTTTATCTAAACTCTGCTTAAAAGGACTTTAAAAGTATTTATGCAGTCATAATAAACTACATACTTTAAAGAGCAGAAGAATCCCTGTGCTGCTGCTTCTGTCAAGGTGTGGTTTTTTTGTTTTTTTTTTTTTTTTTTCCGTTTGTTTTTTGTATGGTTTTTTTTGTAAATTAATTTTAAAAAATAATTTCAAAATAATTTTTTATTTTTATTATTTAATTATGATTTTATTTAGTTTTACCTGTTGGTAAAAATATACACTAAACAGGAGAAAATTGTACCTGTTTTGCTAGTCCTCATTCTTCATTCCTGGAAAAGTGCGAATCTTTTCATTGCTCAGTTCTGACTTCACAGTCCAGTTAAGGAAATGCATGAGAGACAGTGAGGCTGTATTGCCACCCAGAATAAAAGCAGTGAGTCAGTCCCCAAAACTCAGAAAGCTCAGAAGCTATTTACTGAATAATTATATGTTGTTTGAGTATCTTTAGGACAGTCTTATATTTGCCTTCTTTTTTTTTTTTTGGCTGAAGATTTATGTCATGTTCTCAAGCATTCATTTGAACCCGTGAGATAAAAGTAATGATACATATTACAAACAACATTTTTAAGTATTTTATTTTTCATTTCCATATATTTATATACACACATATATGCATATATACACACCTATATGTGCATATGGGGAAGTAAATTCTTAACTAAAGTTCAGACTGTTCAATTTAGATGTGTAGGCAAAACCAGTATGCAAGGAATCTGTGATAAGCTTGTATGACATTAAGTACTGGATGATGGATGCAATTCCATCAGCCAAAAGATGGAATAGCCAAACGTAATTATTTTGCTTCAAGATTGTTTGTCATGGGAAATTTTGAGGAAATTGTCTCCTCTTTAGATTCAGTAATCCACTAAGTACAACTTTGTGGACTTTATCATTTGAGAAAATGTTGTTTACTTTCATGTTTCTTATGTCTGATTATAAACAGTTGTATATGAGGCATAATTTATCCCTCCAAACTCAGTAGTACAACTCTGAGCAGAATAAAACCAAATTATTTCTGTCATAATCTGCACTTATATCTCTTTATCTCACCTTAGAATATTACAAACCATGCTAATATTTTAACTAAGAAATGCAGAGTAGAGAGATAGTTCTTTACTAACACCCAGTAGAAATTCAACAAGTCCCTGAATCGTATTTACAAAAAAACTTTTTTGGTTTGTTGCATTTTTCTTTGATCTTTAATATTTTCCCATGTAGTTATTTTGCAGCTGATGCTACAAAACAACTACTTTTCTGGCTAGAAGTAAATACATCATTCCTTGTCCCTGTGGAGCCTCCAGCACAAGTCCTTAATAGCATCACAGTTAATTATTAGTACATTGTTATGGTGACATATTTTTCCTTTTGTTGGTTGGGGATGTCATTAAATAAATGGGGATGGCTCCCTTAGCAAAACTTGTTAAATGTTAACTTACTTTGTCTTAAGGCATAGCTTATCTGGAAGGTGACATTGCAAACACTTGATTCAGATAACATTAGATTTATTACATTTGTGAGGCTTTGAAAGTGTAGAAGAACAAAACCTATTTACATACAGGTTGAACAAAAGTGATAAATATAGCTGTATTTCAGAGGAAAAAAAGCATCTTCCTTTCTGTTTCATGATTTACGCACACACACACACACACACACACTATAATTTGTAAATATATATATTTAAGAATTTTTATTAAACTGTAAATATTAGGTCATCAAGGTCATCAGAGCAGAAACTTTTTTTTTTTTTATAATGTCCTATGCCTCTGATTTTTTGGCTCTACCAGATTTTGCTGCATGTAGACCTGTCCTGAGTCCTCTGCATCCTTGGGAGCAATGAAATAGGGCAAGTGAGAGTGTACAGTCCCTAACAGGCTAAGTAATCTATGGAAAGGAGATGCTCCTGTGTTTGAAGACAGAATTAATGAGTCAATATCTTGGCTTATCCTTATACTTTTTAGTGTGGGAAGGACAATTATTTTCTTCCTACATTTTATTTACTCCTCTGTATAATTTTTATCTGGACACAACTTCAGCTTATTGAAGGATGTTTTTCAGTTCTCAAGCTCTCCTTACTAGGTGAGATTCATTAGTATTGTGTTTTCAGGTGGGTGTTTTTCCATGCAGTCTCTCTACAGCCTCTGAGGATTTAGCATTTTCTAGTGTTTCATTTCAGATTCAGCTGTTCTTATCCTTTAACATAAATAGCAGTTTGGAAAAATATAAAAAAGGAAGTGGGAGAAAAAAAGAAATCTACCGTGTTGCCTTTGGCAGTAGCATAATTGGATCAGATCCAGCTAGGACCTTGCTGCTCAGATCAGACAATTACTGTTTGTAGTTACATCTGCTTTTGTGAAGTTTTGGTGTATCAGACTTTATACATCTGTGTTTGCAAAAGCTACAGCTTTTTATGTTTAAGAATTCATAATATCCTTAACGTGGTGTTCTTCAACAAGGGATTTCCCTGCAATGAAACTGTTCATATGTGCAAATGACAGTGGGACATTTTTATGAGAGTTGAACTCTTAGGTTACTTGGATGAAATAAAGGTTTTCTAAAACACAAGTTTAAATGTTGCAGTGCCAGCTCCTACCATGGTATTTTCAGCTACACTGCATATTATGGAGGACTGAGAAAATAAGTAGTGTATACAAGAAATGGCAAAAATATGTGATCCATGTTATCATTAGAGATGGTGAAAGGCATGGAATTCAGCAGATGAGTCAAATGGCAGGCAATTTGTACATCCACTGTTTGGTTTTGGAGGCCATTTTTTATACTTGGATGGGGAATTTAAATTGTCTGCATTGTAAAAATATGAAGAAGAGCTAGCTCTGTGGTCTGACAGGTGTTGTAGGTCTTTGTCACGTTTTTCCACCTGGTGCTGAACTCATGATATTGAGGTTTGGTCACTGGCTGTGGGTGACTTCCCTGGCTTTCACCACACATTGTACCTCCATGTCTTGTATAGCCAGCCATGTAGCCAGCTATGTAACCAAACCTGATTGCACAGGCCACAGTGCTTTTACATCAGTGGGTATCACAGCTTGAGCCCATGGCACTGGGTGCAAGGTCACTTTTTATGGCTCAAGGCTATACAGCAGAATATTCTGATTATAATTTAAAGGAAATAATATATAATTAGAAATGTGTTATTTTCTTATAACCAATGAACATTGTGCCTTGTGTTTGTGTAATACTTTCTTGGAGTAAGAAGGTGATTATACCTGATGCAAAATATGCACCCAGGTGCATATTTTGCATATGGAGCCCCTTGTGGGACTCCAAGGCAGCCCTGCTGAGGACTTGGGGGTGCTGGTGGATGAGAGGCTGGACATGACCCAGCAATGTGCACTCACAGCCCAGAAAGCCAAACATCTTCTGGGCTGCACCAAGACCAGCCTGGCCAGCACAGCAAGGGAGGAGATTCTGCCCCGTTGCTCTGCTTTGGTGAGGCCCCACCTGCAGGTCTGCATCCAGCTTTGGGGTCCTCAGCACAGGAGGAGCATGTATCAATTGCAGCCAGTCCAGAGGAGGGCCAACAGGATAGTTAGAGGGATGTAGCACCTCTCACATGAGGAAGGGACAAGAGAATTGAGATTGTTCAGCCTGGAGAAGGCTGTGAGGAGAGCTAGTTGCAGCCTTCCAGTACCTGAGGCTCTGAAGAAAGGTGGAGAGGCACTTTTTGCAGGAGCATGTAATAAAAGGACAAGGGGGGGATGGCTTCACACTGAAAGAAAGCAGGTATAGATTAAATGTGAAGATGAAATTTTCACTCTGAGGGTTTTGAGGTGCTGGAACAGGTTGCCCTGAAAATGTGTGAATGTTACATCCCTGGGAGTGTTCAAGATTAGGTAAGATGGGGCTCTGAGGAACCTGGTCCAGGAAACTGTGTCTCTGTCCATGGCATGGGGGTTGAAACTAGATCATCTTTAAGGTTCCTTCCAATCCAAACCATTTAAGATTCTATGATTTTGAAATGCCAAAACATGGTGAAATCAGGCTCAATCATGCCTGCTACTTAGTTTTAATAAGAAATTGTCAAGTTGGTTTTTAGTGGTTTTGATAAAGTTCTGAAACAGTGAGAGCAAATTCACTTTTAAAAAAAAGAATTTATAACAGAACTGTTTATAGTGGCAGATTTTTATTGAAGCAGTAATTCAACTAACAATTGCACTGTCAACTCTTATCTCTAGGAAGGAAAACAAAAACAGACAGTTGTATTGAACACATATTTCATTGCTAAGTGTTATGGAAATTTTAATTTGTAACCTCTCAAAGGAAATAAATAACTTATTTTTTCTCTTGCTGTTTAATGATTCCCCCCTTCCAATCAATCAATTTTTCCCTTTGACATAAATTTTATTCTATTTTGGGAGCAATCAGTTGTAGGTGGCAGCAGGCAATTTCCTATGGATTTGAGAAATGTGAAGTCTTTATCCTCCAAGTCAAATTGCGAGTGCAGACTGAAGAATTTGCACCTTTGCCTTGGGAAAGCTCAAATAGCTAATATTTAATACTTGACTACATCTTGTCTTTGCCACTTTCAAGCTGGAACAGAAACATCTTCAGCTAAGCTTCTCTTCTGCAGGTTCTTCTTCCCTAGCAGTGAATGCCATGAGCTCAGATAAATTCCCACCATTACTACCAGAAGCTTTATAGTTTGAATGAAAGCTCAGATCTTGTCATAGCTGTGAGCCACATCCTTGTAGAATATATTTCATATAATATATAATATAAAAACAAAATAATATAATTCATAATATCTTTATTAAATATATATTCTGATAAGTAATTAAATTTGTTGATCTTTCAGGTTTTCCTGCTTTGCATTGCAATACTTACAGCACTTCTCACTATTCTCTGTGGTAATGGTTATCACAGATGTTCACTAAAGTAAAAATAATTTTAAAAATAGGATGTCAATAGGATGTCTCCTTATTTTTCTCAGGACCTTAAGCTGTGAGACAGACATATACTGCCCTTGGCTGTATTTTCTATGTGCTTTTTTGCATGGGATGAAGGGATGGACTCCAGAACTGCTTGAGCCAGTGGCAGGAAAGTCCAGTGGCCCTACCAGGAAAACCACCTCAGGGCAAGCACTTTACTTTATTGAGGAGTATGAGATACAGTTGTAACTTTCACAGTCTCCTGGAAGTTACACATTTTGCGCTTTGGACATCTAATGTGCAGCTTCTTGTCAGAAAGTGTATAATATTTACATTTGAAAGGTTTTGATGCAGTGTATTCTGAAGTAAACAAACTTTATAAAAAGAATGGTGGTAAAATGTGTTACATATCTTATATATGGTAGAAATGTTGTCTGTCATAAATGTTCCATCAGTATAGGTTTTCAAAAGAAATTTCATGCTTCATGCAACCGCACATTCCCACTTAAACTTAAGTAAATAAAATTGCTCTCCACATAATGGTAGACTATTTAACTAGCTTTAAAATGGATACTGTAAAAGATTTAAATTTAGTGAAATATTAGTCTTCCTTGGTTAATGATCTTATGGTTATGAATTATTATATTTATTTTTAATCTGGTGTACTCATACTGAGTAATTTGAAAATGGAGTTAGTTACTGAGCTGTTTTGAAAATTTCTACTTGAAGTGGAAAGACAACAGAAAATAATATGAAGAATAATTCAAACAATTACAAAGTAGCTGGAATTAGGAAGTGTTTTGTTAGGTTTGTAGTTTTGACTTTGTTATTTTTTTCATATTCCAGTGTTCCCCCTCCCCCCTTTCCTTTTGTGCTCTGGGATAATTTAGAAATAGCTAGTGATCTCATCGATCCTGTCAGGTGGTATAGTGAAGTAAATAAGGTCATTTAAGGCTTATCTTTAATATGCAATGTCATTATTTTTTCTATGGGTCAAATTTGGAGAGCTTAATATAATTTGAAGCAGGTTTAGTCCTGTCAGCCACTGGCTTAGATTTTGAATAGAATTTTAGAAACTAAAAGTACATTAGTCTTTACAAAAACATTCCCCAAGTATTATATATAAATTGATAGCACTAATCCTGTCACCATCTACTCTATTTTTCCACAGTATCTTTTCTAAATATTGATCTCTATTTCATTTTTTCCCTTGCTTGTTTTGGTTTGGGGTTTGTTTTGTTTTGTTTTTGTGGGGAAGGGTGGTTTTTTTGTGGTGTTTGTTTTGTTTTCTATTTTACTGCTTTTGATTTGCTATTCTGCATGCAAAATCTGTATATTGGTGCGAACCCTCAAACTCATTTTCCTGCACCTCATGGAAGGCACACAGCATTTCTCAAGGTTAGACTCAGTGTTAAAATCATCACAGTTGAGATTTCTTTCTAATTTTAGATGTGACACCATCTTTTGTGACATGATGTGACCATATTTGTGAGGAAGAGGTTGGGACAGCAAGAGTCATATCTTTAGCCTCATATTTAGTATAAAAACAACAAGGAAATCTCAGAAGAGGTGATTTTGCTGGGCTGCTGTCACTTCATTCTCATATAAATAAGAAAACACAAAGCAATCCAGGAACTTTTTCAACTAAACTGTCAGGATTTTCTTAAAATAAGGATAGAGTGGAAAATAGCCATAGCAGTTATTAGTATATGGAAATATGGAAAACAAGGGGACAGGTGGCTTGATGCCAGGTTGAGTGATGTTGCTTTTCACACCAGCTCCATTAGTGTATTTGTAGAGCTCATAAAGGAGATCTTACAGCTGAAGGCAATGGTACATTGTAGGCATGACCCAACCTTCACTGCATGCCTCTAACAGTAGCTCACTACAGTTATTTTAAGATTTTCTTTTAATATAACCTAGTAATTTCTTTGCTATTTTTTGCTTAGTTGGTATAAAACACCTGTAAACACAAGGGCTCAACGTCCTGGTAGAATGCTAGACCTCACTTGCTGTTGTTATTGTTGCTTCTAGAAAGTTTATTTTATCATGAAAACAGACTGATTCACTCAAATGAGCTTTTTTTAAAGAAAAACAAACTTGCATTCAGATGTTATGTATTCTCCTTGAGCAGTTTAGCTTTCTGCTGCTTGGTATTTGTCAATATTCAGCTAATAAAGGAATACTGGTGCCAGTCTTGCAGATCCATGGATGACAAATTCTATGAGTTCTGTCATGTGCCAGTGTAAGTGCAAAGGTAAAAGTTGCTTCAAAATAGTCTTCTATAGTCTCTGTAGCACCATCCATGCACATTGTTCTTAAAATAAAAAAATAGAAAGTACCTCTCCACAAGAACACGCCCTTTAAAATGAAAACGTAGGGATTTCATAGATTTAGATAGGAACGTATCCACAGAGAACTGAATAAATTGTTTAAATTTGGACACCTAGATATGTTCAGAAGGCTTTGTTGTATGCTTTGCAAGCTCATCATGTTTGGTGACGTTGAACATATGCTTTTAAGTCATTGTGTCTTGTCCAGTCTCAGACTGATAAACAATGTGGTTTTTCCCAAAGTGACATTTTTCTGTGTTTGTTTTTCTAGCAGACTTCGAAGTTGCACAGTAACCATCCCTCTTCTGCAACCACCTTCCACTCCTCTTTTTCTATTCAGGGTGCAACTCCCTTTCTGTGCACAGTGGAAAGAGTGTTTTCTATTATGAAATAAAAAGCCTACCTTTGTTTTATGTTTGCCAAAAATACGGTTTTATACCCCTCTGTTTTTCATACAACAAAGGCTAAAGCTGCCTCTCGAGAGATTACAAATGGTGAAAATTAAGTATAAAAACCTTATAGTATGTTGTCAGTGTCCTTAGTCTACTTCGACATGGTGAGTCAAAAGAAAATTATGCTTTTGGGGTGTTTTCCCTTCCAGTTGAAATTGTTCCAAATTTATCACATGAAAATACTGAATTCAAGAATCAGGTATGTTATTTAAGTGACAAAACAGGAGAGGTCTCTACCAGTTTGTGGGCTTTTAAAGAGCTAGACGTTTCCAGAGGGAAAGAGACACAAAGTTAAGAGCAATGAAAAAATGTGACATGATTTCACATTGGATTTGCTATAACCACAATTTNGTTTTTTCCTCTTAAAAAAAAAAAAAAAAAAAGAAAAGGTTGTGACAAAATTGTCTGTGTTTGAAATTTACTTTGAATTTGAGGACTCGGAGAATTTCAGTTGTTGAGATGACAAATCATGCAACATGATCTCTGCATCTCTATAGACAGAGGAAAGATTAAAGCTTTACAAGTACAATAACAAAACAAGCAGTAAAGAACACATTCTGAATTAGATTTGATGAGGAATGTTCAGGCTGTTAATAAGTAAAGAAATTGCAGTGCACAATGTCTATTAAAGGATCAAAGAGGAAGAAGCAAATGTGTGAAATATAGTGACAATTATAGACTGATGAAGATTAAAACAAAAATTAGTGATCAGAAGCTTCTGGGAGAAGAGATTATGGAACACTTTTGCAGAAACTATAGAAAACAAATACAAGAGAAAAATATGTAAATGAGAGAAGCATTCATCTATGCATGAAAAGAATGGCAGAGCTGACAAATGTTTGACATGAGCTGTTTTTTAAGGAATTCTTTGCATCACTTCTTGAGTTCAATATTCAGCAGAGATTATGGCAGTTAAAACCTTGTGAAGCGAATTCTAAATTAGTGAGTTTGGAATAAATATGAATTCTAATGATTATAGGGTATTTTCTTAGCTGGTAGCAGACCAGTGGAAGAACTTTTGCTGCAGAAGTGCCGGCTGTCAGTAAATCTGTGAAATATTTACCAGCACCTGGCAGTACAGCAAGGGAGCAATGGTAGTACAATGACAGTACAAAGCCACAAACTCTTCTTTTATCTTATGGAAGGCAATTTTTGTTTATCATCACCATAACAAGCCTCTTCTAAGTCATATTTTCAGCCTAAATTCCATACTTAGTCAGATAGGGAAAAAAACAACCATATTATCTGGTAATGACAGTGATTTTCTGAGCAAAGGAGCTCAAATCTTTGTATTGACCTTTGGAGAAGAGTTTTAAACTGTATTTTGGGAGAGTTCTTCACAAAAAAGAGAATAGAATGGGAGAAGCCTCAGAAGTGCCTTTGTTCTGAGATTTTACTAAGTGAAACATGGAGGGAGCCACCATTTCAGCAGTGAATGAAAGGTGTGGAGTTAAATGAGAAGAGCAGAACAGTTGTGGTTGTGCAATAGTGAAGAAAGACTAACACAAGAAAGGAAAACTGTGGAAGAGATGGTACTCAGTTACTGTGTTTTTTCCTTGGAAAACACCTGCCTTTTTGATTGAAGTCGTAAATGAAGGATTTAATTTATAAATGGGTCCCGCAATACAAAGGTTGTTCTGGTCAGTTTGAAAAGACCACCCTACAGAAATATTTACCCTATTTGCAAATTATGTTTCCAGACTCTGAGAAAGGTATCAAGATGATTGATTAAT
>VWZN01013671.1:0-15515 GCA_013396955.1 Regulus satrapa
GAGCCTTATGTAACACTCAGGATTCAGAAACTAAGCAGTAAATGCTACTCACATTACAGACATCTGTGACCTTTCACTCTCAGTAATTCTGTTTCCTTTCTACAAATTGGGGTTAATTCCACCCCTCCTCCAGAAGGATGTAATGAAGATTAATTAGTGTTTGTGAAAAATTTAGATAATATATTGATGTATACTGCTGAAGAACACTTGAGGAAATTAATCATTTCTTCTTTAGAGCAGGAACTGAATAGACTAGAGTAAATAATATATGGGACAATGCAATGAACAATTAGTACAAGATAATAATATTGAAAAGCTGCTTATTATCCAAGCAGTATTTACTTTTTATATTCAATAAGAAAGGGATCCTGTAACTAAAGATTGTTCTAATCCAAATTCAAAAGCTACAAACTAAGAATGAGTTATAATTTTGATTCCTCCCCCTCCTAATTTCCAAGTTCTTTGCAAACATAATAATGTTCTTTTATATTTCAATATAACAACAATGATTATACTATAATGCTATTTTTATTTTAACAGATTGAAATTTCTGAAGCACTTTTAGATCCAATAATTGAAGATAGAATGAAATATTTAATTACTATGTTAAGAAGCCATATTGACTCCAAAGAAAGCGATAGTGGCTAATTCACTGTCAGACCTGGAATCAGAGCCAATAAAACCCAGCTCTTCTATGCTGATGACTGATGATTATCTCTCACTGTTCATGGATGATAATATTGCAGAATGGAAAATACACAAACTCTATTTTTTCCTCAGCAGACCACAAGGGAATATAAACTATATTTAAACTGGAATATTAAAAAAAGCTTATATTTAGTGCAGCATTTTAAATAAATTATTTTAATTACTGTAGTCAAAAGGTGAGACTTATTTACAAGTGTAGGAGTACATTCTTTCTTGGACTCCTGTTGTTACAGACTATAATACATTATCTGGTAATCTTCACCAATTACAAGCTAGTAGTATTTAGCAACACGCAGTGGTGTTAACAATGTTTTTAAATAATCTTCAGTAAATGCAAGTTCCAACATTTGCCCCAATTTTCAGGTTTCTAATAATAGAGCCTTTGAGCCTTATAAATCTTAGAAATCTAATTAGACAATGTTAAGTTCTTTCTAGCTGAAGTCACAGATGTTTCATACTGGGAAAATCAGCAAGCCCCAGGGTTTGTTTGGTCTAGTATAGTGTCAAATTTTCATGGATAATTTAATAGCTAATAACTCTAATTCTTTCCCGTAAACCAAGAGATGATAAATAGTAATTGCTCTAAAGCCATAAAATCAACCCTTCAGGCAAAAAAAACTCCAAAAAACNTTATTATTATTTAAATAGAATTGCACATTCAGAGGTAATTATTCAGTTTTTACTTGAGAGTATGCATTCTGTGAGTAGACAACTTGATATTTTTCTGAAGAACATCAGAATAACATTTAGCTGCTTTTAAAAAGGCTGACAGCAGAGTGGTTTTTTTTTTTGGTTTNTAGCTAATAACTCTAATTCTTTCCCGTAAACCAAGAGATGATAAATAGTAATTGCTCTAAAGCCATAAAATCAACCCTTCAGGCAAAAAAAAACTCCAAAAAACTCCAAAAAACAAACCAAACAAACAAACAAAAAAACAAAAACAAAAACAAAAACACCAAGAAAACAAACCAACTCTAAAAAACATTGAGGAGATTAATTTCTGGTATTTAATGTATCTTTATTACTAATTGTCCCTGAATTGTATATATCTTACAATATGAAAGAAATTGCAAATGATGCAATTCTTTCTCATGCAACTGAGAAAGAAATTACATCAAGGATGCTGTACAAATCTTTGATCTACAACACACTGATTAGATGGTACTGAAATAATTTTATTTCTTTTTCTTCATAGATTCTAGTAACAACAGTTTGTGGGCACATCACAGATTTCTTCCATCCNATGAACTGGGTAAATTGGTTTACTAGTGCTCTAGTGCAAAGGATTTCCAGACTCGTTTAGATGAGTCACAATGGGTTAGCAGATATTCCTCCATTTTCTATGTTCTATCAGACCAGCTGGTAACAGCTTTTCACTCTCCTTTTTAATGCAGAGGAGATAGCTTTAGTTTTGAGCAGAATGGAAACAAATTGCCAACAATAAACAAAGAATGGATAAAATGCTTAAATACAGAAACTCAGCAGAATTCACAAATATTAATTCTGAAGACATACTGTTGTACTTGGGAATAGCAGTTTATCTAAACAAAAGTTCTCAGGAAAACTAATGAGATGGCTCTTAAGGAATTATGCTATCACTGGAAAAATACGGCTGTGAATATACATTATTTGAACAACAAAAAAAAGGATTTTAACTGGTTATATATTAAATGACTAAAAGACAAAACTAGAATATTATAAACAACAGTTCTTCATCTCTGTATCTTGTTAATTCTATTTCTAATTACTAAAGAGAAGAGTATCACAGAGAATTTTACAGACAGAGGAATATACAGTGACTTAAAGATTAATAATAATAATCCTTAAAGTTAATTAATTCAGAATGGAAAAAAAAAAAAAAAGTATCCAAAGACTATCTAGTGGATTAAAATACCTGGAAAAAGTTCACTGATTGTCTTACTTCAATATTCATATCCTACCATAGAATCAAATCAGATGCACAAAACATGTAAAAGAAATGGAGAACAGTATGGAGGATGTTCCAACACCATTATGTATATAATCTTTAATTTAAAACAGCATTAGTGGTTATTGTTTCCCAATTTCAAAAATCAAACTGTAAAGTTCAGAAAATGATAAAGACAATTGCCAAGTGCACCCAAAACTCGCTTAAGAAGAACACAGATCAGAGACAATGAGCAGCACTATGAAAACATAATTTTTGATATATTTTTTAGATTTCATGTATGTTTACACTATCTAGCTTTGCAAGAACTTCTATTTGCACAAGATAATGAGGTAATTTCCTGAATATATCTGTGCTTACTGATCTCATTTGGGAATGCAAAATGCAACATTATCTAACCACTCTGTCAACAAACAAAAGTTCTTTTTTGTTTTTTTTTCTTAAATGATATATTTTCAATATAATTGATTTTTAAATATCCGAAAGGCAGAAAATGTTCTTATTTTTCTTTTATTTCTAGCTCATCTTTAGTTCATCCCTTTTTGTCTTTGCAAAAGTAATACACCTGCTAAGCTGATCTTCCTAGGACACGATGAAAAAGAAATTGAAGAAAGATAGATAGATAGATAGATAGATAGATAGATAGATAGATAGATAGATAGATAGATAGATAGATAGATATAGATGATATACACATATATATGCAATGGATGAAATTTTTAGCCTGGGGAAAAGACTATGTTCACTTGCTGTATGATACACTGATAGAAATATTGCTCAGGAAGACAAAAAGTAATAAAAATATTATTTTCAACTTGCTTTGACAATGCTCTTGCAGTAGTTGGGAAAAAAAATAAAATGGGGTGACTCTTCTTTCTGTATGTATTCTCAGATGCTGAATTAACATGTAAGACTCAGAACAGAGTTGTGGAGATGCCACAGAAGTCTAGAAGTCATCTACCAGGTACATATACCCCAAAAGGTAACATAAGGACCCAAATTATGTCTTTTTACTTATGAACATTCTGCATTTATTCTTATAGTAATGAATTTGAAAAAAGGTTTTTGAGTACTGTGCCATTTCAACTGGAAATAATTTGGTTTTTCCTTGTAATGAAGAGGGAACAGTCCCACAACATACCTAGGAATATTAAACAAGGTCTTAGTCTATATACTTAGTATACAAATATCTTAGTATGTTATTAGTATCAAGCCCTATTTTTTTTCTCTTCTTTACAAAACTTTTTGGAAAGAACAATGGAATTACTGGCATGCAATGAAATTGAAATCAAATGCATGTCACAGGTCTGGAAGACTACAAAATAGTCTACAGAATAATTTGCAATAATCTGTGACTATGTTCTTGTTATGTTTTCTTAATGCTCAGCCTTAAAATCAGCTGGTTTATGCCAAGAATTAAAAACCTTTAAATTATTTTTAAATTAAATCTAACTTGGGTAGATTTATCTCTTTGTACATGACATTGCCTGCAGGTTTAGGTACATAAATAATTTACTGGTTTAACAAAACATGACAGATCAGCTGAGATGAGGGAACTGTGTGCACAGCAGATGAGAAGAAAATCCAGTTAATTTAGATGGCAACAACGGGACAAGAAAAATGCCTTTTTTACCTTCTGTTTATGATTGTACACACACATAGAGCTGCTGTGCCCCTGTATATGTCCAAGTGAGCACAGTAACTGACTTCCTCTCTCTTGAGATCCTGTGCAATCAATTCTGTTCTGGTTTTCCTGCTTACATGGACCATGTCACCATGTCACTTCACATCTACTCAGGTCTTGCAGAAGTAAATATCCTAACCTGACAATACCTGTCTCCCTAATTCCAGCTCACAAGAAAACAAAGTATTTTTGTGAGAAACAGTTTACTAAAAAAGCAATAGAAAAGAGAGTACAATATGTAAAGAGTCTAATTCAAAATGAATCACAGAGAAGAAAGGTAACTACATATTTCCTTTTTGTTAGTCTTTTATTTCACCCAAAGAATTACATTCTAAAAGATGCCTGCATTACTCTTATTAGCTTACCTGGTTCCCAGAAAAACTCTCCAGCTGGCTTCTCATCCTCTCTGCTTTAGCTTACAAGTATTCATCAGGAAGTTATCCCCAAACCAGAGCAGACTTAACCTAAAATTATTTTAAAAGATAATGTAGTTTGGGTTTGGGTTTTTTTAGTTCTATAAATTTGGGGTTTTTTTAGTTCTGGCACTAATTTATATTATTTTTATTTCTCAACAGCTGTGTGTAATGTGGTACCTTACAAACCCTTAAAATTCTTCTTGTTCTTGTATAGAAGACTCTACTGAAGTGTGGGGTTTTTTTGTTTTTTGGTGGTTTTTTTTTTTTTTTTTGTCACACTGAGGATGTCTAAAGGGTTTCTAAAAAGCTATATAAATAAAATATGTATTTTACATTAATAATGATATATGTTCATATAAAAATTAAAATCAGCAAGAATAACTCTTCCTCAGCATTTAACATTGATGGCCCTGCTGTTCCTGGAGACACAGATTTCTAGAATGGATGGGAGTCCACACATCCTCATCCACTGCTCACACATGTGTGGGATGTCACCCCTCTCCAGAGGGACTGGAGAGACAGGATACACTGCAGGGATGACTGACCTAGACCTTGGAAAAAGGACCACACAACATGCTGGGTTTTGGACACTTAAAATTTGCTTTGTCCTACGGGAGGATTGCCTGCAAGCCCGAGGAAGGACACGCCTTACTCGCCAGCTAAGGAGCTGTTACCAAATGCCCATTTGGATTTTCTTTCCAGGAAAATATTCTGGCAGTAATCCCTCATCACTTCTATTGCCTTTCTATAAATTATATTAGAAATCTTTGTCCTCAGAAAAGATTTAGAGCAACATCTACACAACTCAGATAAAAGAAAAGAATTTTCATGTTGCAACTTATATAAAAAAAATCCAGTCAATTAAATGCAATAGCATTTTTGTTGGGTAATTAGCAGGAAACAATTTGATTGCTTGGAAATTATTGCTCTAGAAAAGCTAATTTCTTTCTATGCATATTTTAAATACTTAAAAGTAATTAGGAAATTTACTTCATATGCAATTTTAAAATTTAAAAAAAAATCACAACAAACCATAATCATTATTGCTATAAAGCATTTTTGCAGAAGTGCACATTCTTGTTAACTGTTAAAGGAAGTTACTCTTCTAGCTTACCAATTCTATGGCTTCGAACAAAGGCCCAACATTAATTAAATCTAGCTGGCATCATCAGGTTATCAGGTGTTATACTATAAAGTGACTGCAAAGTGAATTTTGACTTATCAGTATCTACAGGTTTTTTTGGGTTTTTTTTTTTTTGGTTTTTTTTTTTTTTTTTTTTTTTTTTTTTTTTTTTGTCCTCAAAAAACCTTATTATTTTTAAANCTAATGAGTCCTCAGAAAGCCTGATAGCTTTGAAAGGTATTAACTGCCCTTTGCTCATTCCATGCATCTCTGACTTGGGGAACTTCAGAAGGCACCAAAAGACCATCTCTGTAAGAAAAACAAAGCTCCAATCAAACTTAGCTGTTGCTGGTGGTCAGGGTGTTAATGGGCATAAAATTGTCAAAGTCTGTGCTGGTGTTGTTTCAAAGTTCTTTTAACCATGCATGTTCTCAGCCTGTTCTCATTCCTTTTCCAAGCAACAACAGAGAGAAGTGGGTGGCTGCGCACATCTGGAATTTACTTTGTCCCCATACCAACCTGTATTACAGCATGCACAGGCACATGCATGTTTAAACACATTTCTTTCCTCAATTATAGCTTTATTTTTAAGGCTACACTTTTCCTGATTTTCTTCAAGCTTTTCCGATTTTTTTGGTTGGTTTTTTTTTTTTTTGTTTTTTTTTTTTTTTTTTTTTTTCGTTTTTTTTTTTTTTGGGTTTTGTGTTTGGTGGGTTTAGGGTTTTTTGTTTGGTTGGGGTTTTTTTGGGGTTTTTTTTTTGTTTGTTTGTTTGGTTGGTTTTTTACAAAAAATTAGTATAAGCAGCAACAGATCTAAGTTGGGGCAAAAAATATAGCAAGAAATGCTATTCCACTACAGAGGGTGAAATAATAGAGCAATTTGCCCAGTATTCCCAGAGTAGCTTTGGAGTACCCTTAAACCATTCAAGTGGACCTGGATGTGAGAAACTTAATTCAATAAGACCTGCTCTGAGCACCTGTTTCAAGGAATATTCTCAAGCTCCTTTCCACACTCATGTATTCTAGAAACCTGTGGAAGAATTTGGCTGTGTTTTCCATTAAAATTATTTTACAGGAACTGAAACTGCAGAGATAGGGTGAGGAAAACAAAACAGTAGGACTAGCCCTGAAATGAGTCCAATCCCCAGAGATACTTTTGGTTCTTGCTCTCCACACTTCTATTCATTCCCTCTTGAAGGCAAAGCACATAAACACAAATTAAAACCAAAACTCCTCCTTTCAGGCTAACCAGGAAGACACAGTCTAGGTCCCTCTTTGCTCTCATGAATCTTAAGACACTTGTGGCAGTTATTTCTGCATCTGACACCAGTAAAGGTGAAATTACATTTTAAGCAGAAAAATAAAGTGATTTCACTACTTCTATCAGAATTCTAGAAAGCTTTTCATGCCATGAATGGTTATTTCACAGATGCATCCAATAAACAGCTTTAGCCTATTATCACATCCAATTGGATTCGCAAAAAGAACCATTCTCCACCAGTTTGCATGGTTTATGTATCTTCTATTCAGTCTTCTAGTCTTCTAGCTCCTGTGAATACTCAGTCCCCATGTACTTTATACTCAGAATCTCATTTGTGGAAAAAAAAAAAATTACAAAAAATCACTGAGAGAAAACTTTCTAACTTAAAGTAACCCTGATTGAGCAGAAAGGTGGATAACACTAAACTATTCTCCTTCTCTGATTTCCCTACTGCTCTTCCATTCTGCTCCTGCTTGTGGAAAAGCCCAGCTCCCGGCCTGTTACACTGCCAACCCCTGGTCCAGGTCCAGTCCCTGGGGCCGTGCTGCAGCCAGGCAGTTGGATCCATCAGGAGTCTGGTCCCAGCCTGTTTCAATCACTTTAAACCTATTAGATTGTGAAATCCTTCTACAAAATCCAACTTCTGGATCCTTGGCTTTGTTTTTAGACATACTCAATAAGCAAACCAAGGAAAGTTGTCTTTTCATTACCACACAGCATAATCAAGAATTCAGTGTGTAACACAGTCATCATTTTTCAATCTTCAATATATACTCAAAATAAAGAAGTACACATTTTAGGTAATGAAACGATGCTCAGTTCTTCGATTAAGTATTTCATTCATCTCTTAAATTGATTTTAAAAAACAGTAACAAAACAGCAGTCAATCCTATCTTTGGCTATTCAACCCAAAAACAACAAGAGCTTCACTACTGAAAAAGCACCATGGATATCACAGTGCACAGTTTATTAGCAATACAGCTAAAACATAATTTTAAAATAGAAATTCAAAATTATATAAAAGCTATCTAAAATATCAGTAATTAAATTTTTCATTAATGTATATATTTTTCCTTGGGACAAATAAAATGAGTTCTCTATATCTAGTTATTTACATGTTCATCTAGCAAACAGACAGAACTCGACAGATGAGTGAGAAATTTGGTCTCTGAAACTATGTTTTATCAAAATAAAATATACTAGTGGATGGCTATGAAATGTATTTTGTACTAAAGGGAGAGAATAATAAACTAGCAAACCACAACCTGAAATGCCAACCTGCTACTCCATCTATTTTTACTGAATATACTTTTAGGTTTGATTTTAGAAAGGAAGTAAATACGGCTGTGAATCATCCTCTCATAAACACAGGTTAACCCAGTTATGGCATGTAAATAGACAGATATCACCTGTTCACAGGAAACTAGGGATTTTTAATCCACTTGTGACTGCTTTTGCTTCAAACCTACAATACTGTTTGGGTGCTTTATCAGTAAATAGGTGCATTCCAAATTGAGATATATGAATAATCATCTTTTCACTAATAGTGTTAATTCCTTTACTTCTGATAACAAAAATATAAGTTTTGCATTTTCACTTGATGAAACAAATAGTTCTACACTGACTTTACATCCATTCTTTTAATAAGAGTGTATTAACATTGGTGTCACTGATTCTTTGTTTTAGCCAGGACCTTCAGCTACAAGCTTTATACAAACTGACTGATTATTCTTGCCCACAAGTTTGCACTTACCTATAAGGGAATCTGGTATTACATTTGTGTTTGGGTTGAAAAACTTGTTTTCTTCTAAGACATAAAAATCTATTTGATGGTAATGTCTAAATATGCAGAAAATGTACATAAAAGCAATGAGATAGTCTAACTTGGTCAAACAGGGTTTTGTTTTGCTGTAGTTCACACACAGGATATTACTATCTTTTCAAATGTTCTCATTTTACAAGCCAGAAAAACCCATGGAAACAGATAATTGCTCAGCAACAACTTCTGTCAATCGTGTTGTGCCCTGTGCTGATTGCCATAATGTCACAACAGTGTTTTGCTGTTGCCTTCAATGGCATTAGGCTTATGCACAATGTTTGTCTGCATAAATTGTCCCTGTTGACTGGTGCAGCTTGGAAAGGACTTCTATTGCCAGCAGCTAACAAGCTCTCCCTTTATACCAAGTGCTACAGGCCCATGTGTTTGAAGTGGAAAGATCAGAGTTCTTAGATCTCTGATTTGTGAAGCTTGTTAAAGCCTTTTATTAAATTCAGCTAATTTCAGAACCGCAGAACGGTAAAGTTATTCTGTTTTTGCAATCCAATGATACAATGTTCTTCTTTTTTTTTCTTTTCTATTTGCATAATACTTTTGGAATCTGAACATGAAAACCATGGTGCATATTTTCCCAATATATTCTGCAGTCCATGCCAAGCTGGTTTTATTTATTGACAGGTTGTTTGCACTGTCTCAAGTTAGGGTAAAAAAGTCATACAAGCATGTCTTTTGATTGCACTGCAAGCTGTTACAATAAAAATTATAGCAAATGTATTGAAAAAGGCTTAGATACAAATCAATATAGGGGAAACCAGATACACAGATTTTCCACCATACAGAAGACAATGCATATGGTGTTGTATTGTAACAAAAGATTTAATTCTTAACAAGTGAAATCATACCATCTTTTGCAGAAAAACAAAAAATAATGCCCAATATGAATCATAAGAGAACTGCTCTGAACTACCAGTCACTGACACAAAATGTCAAAATAACATAAAAATACACAGACTATACTTTTATCACTTTATATTACCTCATGAGATTTGTCAGGCAATAAAGGGTGACATTACATTTTTACATCAGGTAACTTTTCCAGAAGACGTGAGCAGGGGGTGTAAAGAGAGAATTATCTTTCTGACACTGATATTTTGAGAGGTTTTAAAATACATATGCACTATTTCATTACTGCAAGCCCAAACTTTCTAAATAAGATAATTAAATTCTTTTTATAAGGGTTTGAAGTTCTTATTATCAAATATTTTAAACTGTATCGTTGACAGTGCAGACAGCTGTTTAGTAATTCAAAAAGGACACTGCTCTGTGAATGCCACATCAGGATATCGACATTTTTCTGGCAGCTTAGATATTCCCAAACTTCATATTTAGCATCATGATGAGGTATTGCCTTATCACTCTGTAGTGACTACAAAGAATAGTCTAAAGATTAGAAAGGATATTTGGATTTAAATACAACTGACATAAAGAATGCTCAGATATTTTGTATTTCTGTATGATAATAACCAATTATGGCAAACAATGCTTTTTCATGCCAAAAACTGTGTAAAATCCGCTTTGAATTCTACATGAGAGATCAAACATACCAGCCCAAGCTAAAGAACAGTGTGAATTCACGCCGCACCTCAGCATCATGAGGAGTGCTGCTGTCTCTCTGAACTGCACACACCCAAAACAGGAGCTGTGTGTCTTCGCTAGTTTTAATGACCTTTCTCTACCTCCCCTGAGATGTCTGTACCCAGCTAGAAAAGAAGGAAAAGATTCATGGCTCTTCACCAGCAGTTATATATGTGCACTGTGGTAAAACTTCCCAGACTTAATTTTTTTTAATAAGGTTCAAAAATTCATTTTTATTTAAAGTCAAGTATATTTAAAGAAATATAGTAAGAACAACAGAGCACTAAAACAAATATTAAATTTACCTGTTACAATAAACCCAAACTACATACACACACTGTTTTAGCAATCTTTGGGCCAAAAGGTGTTCACTTCAGGGCATATTGGAAGTGGATGACACTATCTAAGATGGAGTTGACTAACTCTGACTGGTAGCATGCATTTTGAAGATAAAAAAACTTTTTTGCAATACCCCTAATTTTACCATTCTTGTTATCTAGCTAAATAAACTATGAAGCAAATCTCTAAGGAAAGGAATACATAAAGCAGAAAGAAAAGAATGAAAATTAGAACAAGATGCAGAGTAAAGAAACATCTTCTATTAAAGAATTAAGTGTGAATTAAAAAAAAATCCCCAACAAACTATCAACACATCACCAACCTTTATCAGCACAGTGTATAACAATTACACAGCTATGCTAACTATATTTTACATTTGGTGTCTTTTTTTTTTTGTTTGAAAGTAACATTGCTAAGCTTGAGCTGCAACTACATATGAAAAAACTCATTTTCAAAGATGGAGGTGTTACTGAGACTAGTGTTTACTATCTTCAATAAAACCAGGTGAAAGGGAGTTGTTCATTAGTGAATTTCAATCTTAAATCCTTTTGCTCACAATATCAAATCTAATGATTTTTTTTTCCTAAGTTACATGTGAATGTAATAGCCATCTCTATTAGTATTAGAATATTAGAACTCATTACAAATAAATCTGTCTGTGGCCAAAATAATGTTTAAACTCTGTGCAACAATCAAAGCTACAGCTGTGGGTATTATAGTTTCTCTCAGTCTTCTACTGCTAGTAGTAGAAGACTAGTTCTGCTGAAACAAAATAATTATGTCCTGCACCAGGAAAATACAATAGCTTGCTGAGTTATGAAATTTCAGTTTCTCCAGAGGAAATCCTTCACACATTATATATTTAATATATAATGCTAATTCCTGTGTTATCACTGCCCATCTCTTGCTACTTCATGAAGTTTCCATATAAGATTCCAAATAATTAACTAATGCCTCTAAAAACTATTTTATAATGTGACTTTCTGAAAGAGAGGTGAAACAAATTTCTTCTTTTGGTTATCTGGCTATTTTAAACTCAGATTTAAGGATCTGTTGAGCAGAAAAATTCAGTAGAGAGATAGATACCATCTATGTCTACAGAGCTCAACCTTTGGGTTAAGAAAATTATAAATCTGGGTTTCCCACATGCCAGATAAAGGCTGGAATCACTAAATGCAACAAAAATGCAAATCAGTATTGCATCTGTCTTAATGTCTGTTTCTTAAAATACTTACTTTGTTCTTTCAAGGAATATGCACAGCTGATGGTCCTCAGTAAGACATTACAGGTTCCAGATTCTGCATGAGAGAAGCCGCTAAATGCTTCTCAGGAATAACAATTCAAACAGCACATCCCCATACTGAGCTTTTCCTGACTTCCTGCCTCTCTGCACAGTGCACAGACATTCTGGTGCACTACTCTGAGGCAGGCTGCAGAAACCAGTCAGGGGTACAAAATTACCTATTCTAGTCTCTGTGATTTGTATTAGGAGAAACACTATTTCCTAAAGGCACACCCTCTTCAAGGCAGACAGTAGAATTTTCTAAAAATAGGAAAATATGGAGCTTATTTCACCCTGCCAGTCTGTTAATTCCTGCCTGTTAATTGAAACTGCATTTTACCAGATACCACGTAAACAATTCACATCACAATGATAACTGAAACATCCCAAAAATATATTTTAGCAAAGTTTCAAAGGTTATGATAATGTTTAAATAATATATTAAATCTGGAACTCTATGTTCAATTAACCATTCACAGCTTAATATTTAAAGTAAAACATCTAGTTCAAATCTAAGATACAAAATTTTTCCCTGCTAACATCTGGGTTGAGACTTTCTGAAACATATTCACCCAAACCATACTTTGCAACCAAAGCAATTGCCTTGAAATTTTTAGATATTTCCTAAAAGTTACTGTAACTGAAATTCCAAGATGACAACCATTTTTTCATGTTAATGGGACATAAAAAGTATTTATTTCAGATTAACTTGTTTAAAAGTTGTTATTTCAGCACTGTACAAGCACTATTTGTGACACTCATAAAGATCAAGATGGATGGTTGACTGAAACATAATGAAAAATTAATTAATTTGGAAGAAAGAAGAAAACAGTATTTATGATCAGAACACCACTCTTATAAAAGAAGATGCAGCAAGGGTTAGCTATAAGGATTTAAAACTCCCCAACTTTTCTGGTCGGGGAAACAGCCATTAAAGAAAAGTGCTCTCAGAGGAAAGGTAGAGAAAACGGCATGAACTTTCAGGAACATTTTCAAAACATTTAGGAAGCTTAGACAAGCCAAGACAAGAGAGATTAAATGCCAGTCTAGAAGATAAGCTAACCTTGATGCTGAAGTGTGAAAATACATATATATGTTGTTTCCTTTACTGGTTCATTATAATACATGATATAGGCAAATATGTTATCAATTTTAAGACAGGAAGACTGCAAAAGACATGGGACATTTTGAGGATCACACAATAGTGCTAATACTGATTGTTCCTAATTCTCATATGAGAAAGAGGTTCCATTTCCTTATAATAAGTCAATGGACAAATGGAAGTGTTTTTTTCAAAGAAGCTTTACGCAATTCTAGATGTAATTTAAAGATCAGAACTCCATAGAATTTTGGGTTTTATCCTATCCTACCTGTGGTAACTTTTCACCAGCACTATGCAAGTAAATATTCTACAACAATGGCATCAAAAATTACATTCTTCAACCAGTATTAGCATGTTTTTTCCCACTTACGTTATATATAAGTTCCATTCTTAAAGTTCATGTATAATTGTAATTATCAGTTTCTCCAGATGAGACAAATTAAAAACAGCCTATGATGTCACTCAAACAAGAATCATCACAAAATAACAGAGTGCATAGTTAATCTTCTTCCAAACCAAAACCTCTTAAATGAACACTTGAAGTGAATTCAGTCAAACACTAAAATTACTAGATTAGATCTATGTGATTTCAATGTATTGCAATAGGAGGGATAATAGTAGTTGTATTAATCATGATTTATGTAAAGAAAAAATAACACTTAATAGCTATTTCAACATTTCTGCTGATATTATGATTTTTAAAAGGACTTTTCCTTTTATACTTTTTATTTTTATTATATCAAAATTGTTTACACTGGATTTACTTGGGCACTTTTTACTTTTGAGGTTCATCTCTCACTCAATGTCCCCAAGATGCGTGCTGCAGCCACAAGTATAGTTTATACTTAGTGCTTCTCAAATTAGGCTGAGTCAAAGCCCATACCAACATCGATTTCAGACTTAAATAATTTCAGAATTTTTTATCTCAAAGACATTATATGTCTGAGTCATTTACACTCCTTAAATATAATCTGAAACTCTTCTATTCTGTTTGGAATGGATACTAATACCACAGAATAACCTAAGAAATAAATTGTGGAAAAATAATTTGCCATCACCTGTAATTCAGTATCGTCACAGTTCCAAGTGCATGTGAATGGTTTCTACAATAGAAGATATACTTCTATTGCCAAAAGGTAAGATAGACCTCCAATCTATATGAATATTTAAATGTAGAGCACTATGTCAGATTTTTCATAAATGAATTAAAGCATCTTGCTACTTGTAACATAAACTCTTTCACCTTTCTACAAAGTTCAAAAATCTACTGGCTTCCATTCATGCTTTTCTCTGTTACAAGACCATGCTTGCCAAGAACATCCACATTCATCTGTCACACAGTACATACAAAACATGTTCTCTTTCTGAAACTCAGTGTTCTTGCATTACATCTAAGGTAGAGCTGTGTCAGTCAAGGTAAGACTTAGACTTCAGTTGCAAAACTATGAAAATACAAATATAGGAGACACATTATAACCTTCAAAAGAATTCAGAAAAAATTAAAGGTTTGTTGTTAAAAAAAAGGTAAGCACTACACAAAAGAGTATTAAAACTCATAAAGATGGCAATTTTCTAAGTGCTCTGCAAAGTTATCAAGTGAAATTTATTACATCTGTACCTGACAGCAGAATTTTCATCACTTTTAACTTCCAAAAAACTGACTCATGAGAAGGAGTAAAACTTTCTTTCTCACTCTTCTCCTCCCCTACTTTGTTGCTGTTGCTGCATGTGAATTTTTTACTATTATTCTTTATTATTTCTCACCTAGATGTTCCTTGAAATCCACAGGAAATAATACATAATTTCATAGGAAACAGAAAATTTGTAGTCAAGAAATTCCATTTTTTTGCAAATAACATGGGTATAGAAAGGAATAATAGAAAATAAATTGAATTATAATATTGTAATGCATTCTTGCATTTAAATCCAATATTGCGTGGACACCTGTCAAACAGGCTTCTAGGAGTCATGTACTCATTAATCTGATTTATCTCTTCTAAGAAGGGGCATATGCTCCTCTCATTTGTTCCACACATTAGCAGCTAGCAAGTAGCAAACAAAATCACAGGATACTAGTTTACCTTCGTCTAAAATGGGTAATTTGTTAGACTTTAATTTTTCTTTAAAGAGTTATTTATATCTCACGATCCAGTTGGCTGACGTCTGGGGTTGGCAACACCTGAGAGTGCACTTAATGACTTCACCCGTGTTTCCACTGGAACTGCTGACTTTTGTAATTGCAACATTACATTTAGGAAAAA
>VWZN01013673.1:0-23175 GCA_013396955.1 Regulus satrapa
AACAAAACAAAAAAAACCCTACCACCAAGGAAAAGCATGGCATGTGCCTTGCCTTTTCATTTTATACACACCTGAATCCCAGTGTGGGAATCTGCATTTCCCCTTCCCACAGAGTGCCCAGGCTGGTTCCCCGTGCCACTGCAAAGCAGCCTCTCCATTCAGCACAACTGCTCTGTGGAATTAATTAATTAATTAGGAATTAGATGGAATCCCCATCATTCCATTAGAGGAACTTTGATTTAAAGCATGATGGTAATTTTGGGAAGTGATATTGCTTTTCAGCTACCTCTTGTGTAAAAGGTGGCACTGGCCTGCATCTGCTCCAGGTGTGACAGGCAGGAACTCAACAGCACCGGGGAAATTGCTGTGAGCTTTTACCAGTGGTACATTGGACAAACTCTCAGCTGATGAAAATCAGCACTGCTTCACAAAAAGTGATGAAAACAGCAATACTGGATGTTTCTTCAAACAAAGAATGTGCTATAATGTCTAAATACCTGCTAAATTTATTGTTCTAGGCCCAAAGGCTCCTTTTTAGACAACTAATGCTGTTGTTTGGCTGCAGTATCTTTATGCACAAATTTTCACACAGAAAAACAAACTTATTCAGCTGGAAAAAGGGATTCCAAACCAACCTGAACTACCACACCAGTGCACAGTGCTAACAATAATTCAGAATTTCCCTTCCTCTCATAGCTCAAACACTGGTGACGTTCCTATCAGAGCATTAAGTATCTGCTGTAAGCCTCTGTTTAGCAGGAAGATTACATCCCCCAGATTTCACAGTTCAAAAGTTTATACTGTCCTGCGCTATTTATAGACTGCTGACACTGCCTCTTCTTCAGTGCAGATATCCTGGGGAAAAAATAATAATAATAAGTTTGAGCCAGTTTGAAACAGGTTTTCAAAGAGTTGTTTTCTGATTAACTCTGCATCGGAAACTTGTCTTTGCTGGCTTGGGGTTTGTAATTAAGTATTCTTCTGACCTTCCATTAAACTTGACACTTTGAAAAGAAAGTTAAAATTTAGAACTGGATAATCAATAATAAAATCAACATATCCTTTGCTTCTAGTTAATCATTTACTCAGAAGGAACAGGAATGGCTTTTAAAAAGAAAAAATAAATTAAGGAATACGCAAGTTAAAAATTATTTTTGCCATAACAGAGTGATCATTAATAGAATGACCCCTTCATCCTGTACACCCATGTATTTGGTATTCACTTCCCTTTGTACATCTTTTCTCTAGGCCTTTCAGCACATAAACCCCTCAAACTCTCTCCTGATGCAGGACTGCTTTCAAAACCCAAAATACATATTTTCATGTCATTTCCATATATCCAGTTCCAGAGAGATAAGACTCAGGCCTTGTTCTAATCCCGTTTACGCAGATCAAAATCAGATTCCACTGGGGTGGGCAGCGTGGCACTGCTGAAAACCTGCCCTGCTCCTTACTTTTGGAACTTTTGTGTGTGATCCTTTTAACACGTCTCTGAGCCAACTGATTTGAGTGTGTTCCTTAATTAGACCTCTGTTTTAAAAATCAGGTGGCACTCATGCTTGTGAGGATCTCTGCCCCGCCAGTGCTCTCAGGTCAATGTCCTTCACACACAGCCTCCACCCAGCCTGACCCTGCCCTGATCTGGGGCTGGCAGTGTCACACTGATTTGCCTTTTCATTCCTCGGGGCACGATCAGATTTATCTTCTGTGGTTGTACCAGAAAGGGAAGAGTAGAGAGAGGGAAAAGTTTTGGAAGCAATCCAATGCTTCCAGGGATGCTGCTCCCACCACTTCCCTGGGCAGCCTGTTCCAGTGCTTAACAACTCTTTCAGGGAGGAAATTTCTCCTCGTATCCAACCTAAACCTCCTCTGGTGCAATTTGAGACCATTTCCTCTTTTCCTGTCAGTTCTTACTTGGAAAATGAAGCCAGCTCCCACCTGGCTGCACCTTCCTGTCAGGATTATTGTGTGATTTCTTCTGTGCAAACCTCAAAGCATTTCTCAATATCAATACTTCCTCTACTTATATGTAACCATCTTTCAGCTTCCAGAAATATATTCAGAAGTGATATTAAATATTTCATTAAAATGTAGCGAGAAGATGTTTGTAGACTTTGGGTGACCTGCTGCTTATTCTGAGGTGAGAGGAAGTGCTTCAAGGGTGTATTAATTTCAAATAATTTTAAAGAAGGCTTGTGTTTGTTGGATATCTGCTTTGCCCAGCTGAAAATCAAGGCCAGGATGACTCAGTCATTATACTGTAACGTGAATTCACCATCCTCCCTGCATACAACACACACAGCATGATTCAAGGTTAAGCACAGAATATCAAAAGACTCAGAGCATGGACAATTTTAATGGTAAAGGAACCTTGACTTTTACTGATTATATTAGTTCAACTAAAATTGACCTTCAATATATGAAGATTTCATTTTCACAACTACATGCTACGACTGATGCCTTTTATTAGGCTTACAAAAAGTAATCAGAACTGAAGCTTTCAAGGCCACAGTCTCTTTTTTTTTCAGTTCAAGTTACAGATAACGGAAGGAGAGGCAGAGTTATAATATCTTAAAAGCTAAACTAATCTTTTTTTGTTTGTTTGTTTCATAATAACAGGAGATAGCATTGCTGTTTATCAGGTCCTCTGAGCTGGCATGGCTGCTAAATAACAACAGGACACTTCCCAGCATTATCCCCAGAGTTGTTGCTTGTGCATATTTATCCAGTTAATGGGATGGATTTATTACAAGTATTGGATAATTTGGACCCAGCCTACGCTGATGTATTTTATGGCATGTGGTCAACCCAGCTATTATGGCCTGGGCCTGCAACTGCTCTGTAAACTGGAGCACGCAGTCATTAAAATGAATGAGCACAAGTGTTTGCTATGCTGGTTTTAATTATATGTTTATCTCTTTTCTCTTTCAAACTTCCATTTTATTTATACCACATGTGGTCACATATGGGCTGTAGATGTCATCTTGGGGGTTTAGGAAAACCATCAGCAAGAAGCTTCCCTTGTTTAGGAGGGTTTAACTCACCTCCTTAACAGCAATTATGGGGCTTTATATATTAATTTAGATACATATTCCTGATTTTTAGGGAAGTCCAGTATTCAGAGATGAGGGGAAAAGAGCAAATAATATGAAACATTGTTATTGAGATGGAATGTTTTAATGCTTATAGAACCATAGAATTCCTTGGGTTGGAAAAGATCTCTAAAATCATCAAGTTCATCCATTTTCACGGGTTAAACACAGGTTTATTATAGATGTTTACATTATGACTTGGACATTTGGTGAAGAAGTTTCCTTAGTAACCTCTATAGAACAAAAATCCTGGAGAATGAAACTCATGAAACTATTAGCATAACTTATAATAGTTTAAAATTTTATTTTAAGGCAGAAATATGTTATGCTTTCAGGGCTCAGTATTGTTTCCTGGAAGTTATGCCATGTGGATAAATATAATTCCTTTTACACTCATGAAAATTAGTGTGAAAATATAGCACAGGTGTTGGAGGACATCTCTGATAGAACAGTTCCACCAAAGGAATGCACTAGAAACACACAGATTCCATGTTATGGTGCAAGAAATCCAGAGTAATAGACCTGCCCTGCAGGGCATTGACATCCTGTTAGGTCTGTGATTTATACCATGAAAATCTTTTGGCTTGCTATTTGGCTTATGGCTTTACTCTTCATGTGACTTTATTGGTGGAAATGAGCCAGGAAAACCAAAAGGGGATGGAAAGCCCACTTTCAGAGAGTTGTAAAGCCTTGAAATTTGCTTCCTAGGAATGCTCATGTCAGAACAGACAGTCATCTAAGTTCTTATAAAAACATTGTTTTAGACCTTATAGCTCCTTTGGACAATTAGGAGTCAAAGAGAGTAATGTCCAGACGTGTGGAAAATTGCAAATACATTACTTTCTTCATTGGGTGTGCTATCTATTCCCAACATTGGCTCAAGGCCTACATCTTTCACATGACAGAATGTGAACAATTTATGCATTTAGCTAAATCTGCTTAACCTGGGTCAAACTACACCCATGTTGGAGCTCTGCCATCATAAGCGAAAAAGAATTATAGATCTGATGGTACATGTTCTGATAAAGGAGAAACAGTGACACTGGGCTGATCAACAGTTTAACTATGACACAAGAGGCTTCCTCTGAGGACAGGATCAGGTCTATTGAAATGATCAATTTAAGTTTTAAATTATACTTTTAATTATTTAAAATAGAACATCAGCAGAGCTAGGAAAAAAAAAATCCCTTTGTGTCAAACAGTAATTACATCTGACTTTTCCACCAAAAACTCTAAGTGCTGTAGAACTGCATTTAAACTGCTTAAATGTAGAAGGTTCTTTCTTTTGCATAGTTCAGATTGTGCACTGAACTAGATAGCTTTGTTAGCAGGGCACACGGCTCCTCGTTCCTGGAACCCTGCTTGAACTCTTTGCTTAAATGAATACACTGGTTTTGCTCAGTCATTACTAGGCACTTACTCATATCGAAACGCACTGCATTTAATTCAGGACAGTTGGCAGCCTCTGCACGAGGGAGACTCCAAAATGAGCCAGCATATGAAGGAGGGGAATGTCTTCAGCTTAGAGCTGGGGTTACCTCTAGGGCAAGGAGGGGATTTTCTCACTCCAGCTGTCTGCTTTGGGACTGGTGTTCAGTGCCTGGCACTCTGAGACCTGCAATCTTGGTGAGGGAAGGGGGGAAAATATTGAAAAAAAAAACCAAAAAACCCACACACCCACAAAAAAAGCCACAACACTCGAATGCTCACTAGGAGAACAGAAAATTGTAAATAACACACATTTTTTAAAAATCAGAAATAGACCTGCTCATGCATCAATCACCTCAATTTCAGACACGATGCCAAACACAGAGGATGAATGAGGGTTCAGCTCAGTTAGGGAGAGTGCAAATATCAACAGCACTAAAGCTACTTTTCAGGTTAGCATAATCTTCTGTCTGCAAACACTGTGTGGTTTATCTGATTTTTTTTTATTGGACAGCTGTGATCTTCTCCTTTCAAAACCTTGTCACTGTCGTTCAGCAGAAATGTAAGTGATATGATTAAGGAACATGGCATCTTGTATAATCGGTCGTAATCATTATCTAGGGGTTTCAGTAACATGACACATGCACAGCAACAACAGCATCTGCTATGGACTGACAGATATCTCAAGCTCAGGATGATGGAAGTGCACTGAGGGATTTGTAAACTTGTCTTGGCTAATGCCACTACCCTGATGTGAACCTGTTGTTGGCTATGCTGCTTAAAGGCCAAAGATTAAAAGTGTTTTAAAAAGTTCATCCTGTGTCTCATGAACCTCCATCTCTGGCCAGTGTGGGATGTGTTACCTTGGCAGACCTTTCCCACTTTCACTGATAGGATGGTACTTTTGGAAGTAGCTGCAAAGAGCAGAACTCTATTTTTGTAGCGTTTCCTCACCGTGCACAGTGTTGGTCTTTTACAAACACTCAGTACTGGATTAACTCTGTTTCTAGAGTCGTCAACCAAGTTGAATTGTGCAGTCCGTGCTCTGTAGGTTATAAACATGAGAGGACAGATTCCAGCCACGGGGACACGTGACTGTGACTCGAGTGAGTGCCACAGTGTCTTTGTGCTGGCTGAACAGCTCCATGCCCTCCATCCAAGCTGAACACCACAGACCACAGCCCTGGGCACAGCAGCCATATTCTGGAGGCTTCCAAAGGGAGATCTGAAATCTGTTTCTTCCTGAGCCTGCAGAGACTAAGATCCAATCTCTCCCTTTCTGCGTGTGCCCCCAACCACTGTGCTATTAAAGGTCTGGGAGAAGTGGAGATGAGAGATGTTTTCCATGCCTCCTTGTTGTAAGAGTCACTGGAAGGCAAATGGCAGTGAGCCAGGAGGAGAACAAGCAAATGAGAATCCTGCCAGAAATGGGATACATGCCTTCTTCTTCTTTTTTTCATGTTTTTTGATTTGGCAAAATTTAGAACAGCTGTAGACTGCATTAATTTACTCTGAGGTCTGAGTGATTGCCAAGGCCGTGGTCAGGGACATCACTTTTACACACCAACTGTGGAAATTCATCATTTCTTTGTGTCAACATCAGAGGATTAAGACTTGGGCACTGTTCCTTTATTGTGACTCCAACATTTTGGTCACTTCTAGACAGGATCTTGCACTCAGCCTGCTCCATTCAGCTTTTTGTGAACATTATTACAGCTGCACTCCTGGTACAGTTACAAGCTACCAGCCAGTGGGCAGCCTGAAGTCAGGTTTGTACTGCAGTGAAGAAAACCCCATTTTTATGCAAACACAGCAGTTCATTAAGATAAGGTCTATCTAGACAAGCTGCTGTAATGGTATTTGCATCTGCCATACACCTCAGTTCCAGGGGTCTCAGTATGAAACATTCACAATTTAGACATCCTGAGTAACATTTAGGATTATTCACAAGTATCCAGCAATTACGAATAATGGCTGTACTGAAAAAAAATGGACAATCTTTAGACAGGTTAAATGCACAAGTGTCAGCATATTATATACGTTATACATTCATTTTACTCCCAGGCAGAACTGCAGATCATGTTCCATCAAAGCATGTTAGCTAAAAATAACTCAATCAATTGTTCCAAAAGTATTGATTCACACTTTACTTTCTTCAGATTTTATGGATAAGAATTTTTCATAAAATTTTAAAACATTATGATTTCAGTTTTGTTACTGTCATCATGTAGGATTTTATTCCCCAAATTATCTCCTTGGGTCAGTTTTTTTGATTATGGGATGGGCTATGCTGATTTATACCATTTGAGAATCTGGACCATTGAGTTCAAGAGGATAACTAATGGAGTCAGGAGCTCATCAAGATTAGCAACAGCATCAGAATCTGATTCTGCTTGTGTTCAGGAACAAAGGATTGATAACTGATGAAAGGAGAGGCAATTAGTTAACCACATTTATGAAGGAGACAAATACAGAATGCAAATGCACTTGGCTCTTTAAGGCTCCCTCTGCTATTGCCTCATGAAACTAACAGAAAAACCCATCTTCCTTTATTCTCAAATACAAACATATTGAATGATTATTGCCTAAGTGCCAGATGACTCTTCCTTCTTGCTTTTTTGCAGGTCAAGGTATGAAAGAAAAATATGTGTATAGATAAAACAGATCAGATGTAAAAATCCACCTGCTCCATTTATTAATGCAACTCTGCATGTGAAAATACAGTGCCACATGAAAGTACAGCTAGATAAATTTAAAAAGAATTTTGAATAAAGACCTACTTGGGAATAGGCAACAGGGTGAGATTAAACATAACGTAACGAAAGGTAGAGAAAACAATTTGACACAACGCGGCAGTGATCAGAATTTCAGCTCTTAAAAATTGCATTTTTACTGAAGACTTTGCCACAGGTGGAGTCACAATGGCTGCTCCCACCTTGTGCACAGGCACGGGCAGGTGCTCCTGCCTCCTCTTTGCCTCTGAGACAAACACCTGCTAATATTAGCCACCTCCTCCCCGCCGCCACCAGAAGGAGCTTAGCAGATGATATTTTCATTGGATTGTACAATAATGTGAAGTCTTCTCTAATCTTCTTTGGCACATTACCCATTGGATTTATGGAAATCCTGGGTGAGCTCTGACCCGGAGGTGTGGCAGCCGCATAAACTCTGCGCGTGAGCGGAGTCGCGGCGGTCACGAGGAGCGCCCTTGGCTTTTACCTACTGCTGAAGTTTTTTGGCTAGGCTGACAAGTAACCCTTAAATCCAAAGGGAACGGAGTGTAAAAATCAGTCTTCCAAACACACAGTGCTTTGGCTGATTAGCATGGAGAAAAAGGAATTAATAATGAGGAGAAAAAAAAAAAAAGATAGCCAGAAACTACAAACACCAGGGAGCCTATTTCAGTGTTGCCTGAAAATAAAGCAACAATAGCAAGACTAGTCGTCTCATTAAATAATAATTTGTTATTTCCCTTAATGCTGCACATGTTCTTTAATGGCTGTGACTTCTTAAGACAGTCTGACTATAATTCCCACATAGTTATCAATAGGAAACTTGTATAACTTTTAATGAGTCCTTGAACTGACCACCTGTGAACAAGGGGTATCATAAACCTTGTCTCTTCAAATATGAAAAATAATTTGATCGTAAGTTTTTCTTGATGTGCCTGATCTAAAGTGGGTTGTGAAGCTTCTGTCAGACAGCTCAAGCCATTCTCCCTACAAAGTTAAGATATGGCTAGTCCTCTCCAATGGCAAGGAGTGGAAGTTGTTCTCATTTAAAAAAAAAAAAAAACCAAACCCAAAAAAAACCCCCAAACTTCATTAAAGAATGGTTCTTCGATTAGAAATGTGTGTTGATATATTTCTTTGTGGTCAGAGTCTTGCCATCAGGAAAAATTTCCAGTTGCTGAAACTAGTCTGACGGACTTTCATGTCATCATATTTTGTGACAAGAGAGGAATATGTGCTTTGAGCAGGATTCTGGACTCAGGGGAATTTCATTTTCATATGAAATTAAATTCATATAACTTCCTGCACAATTTCAGAAAAAAATTATGTGAAGAATGTCATTTCATTTCAACTGAACCAGCTTGTAACTTTTACCAGCTCTATCTACAGTGCTCATGACTGGTTATAAAATGCAATCATACTTCATTTTATTCTTATTTATGTATCATCTGTCAGATTTTCCTATTTCACTTTGACTTCACTGTTCTGATTAAATGTTAATATTTTGGTTTTAAATTGCATGTCCTCTGGCATATGATGTCACATGCAGAGATTTTTCTTTTCTTGTAGCACTTTAATGAGATGATGCCATATCAATTTATCTGCATAAAAAATTTCAATAATTAGGAAAGAAAAATGTTATGTCTTCAACCAGGGATTTTCAATTGTATTCAATTAAAAGGATATTCTGTTGTAAATGACAAAATATTCAGATGATGCTTTCAATACTGAAAGTTTTGTTTCAGCATTTGTTGTAAGATAGTTATGTTGATGCCTTCAAAGGTAAATATCTGCAAGGCATCTCTTTTCTTTAGGAGATTTGAAATTCTGCATTTTTGTCCCAAATCAGGAAGAAACAAAATTACATTTAAATTCCGGGTTTACACCCAATTTTTTCAATTTTTAGTCCTCAGATATCAGATCATCCTGCTGGAACAAAATGCATGTAATAGAACTCCAGTGCCATTTTTGGGAAGACTGTGGATATACTGAAGGCATTTCCCAGCACAATCTACAAGGGAAAATGGTGAAGAAGGCAGGAAAAAAAAGATAAACAAAACCACCACAAATGCACCAAGTGTTTTTGCAGCAATAGTGGGATGGCCAAGGTACCTCCATCCCTTCACTCCGAAGGCAATCACATCACAGGTAACACGATGTTTTCCTGCTTTGGGAAACACTGCAGAGACAACCTCTCCATGACAAACAGACTTTCAGCAATTTTTTTTTCCCGTGTGCTGGCCTGAACCTGAATTTTCTTTGATGTTAAACATAAATATCTGAACGCTGCTCCTATTTTCTCCTTGCATAAATAAAGTGTCTACAGGCAGAGGGGAGAGGTACTCGCTGTTGCCTTTCTGTTGTGACAACGTCAAACAAAAGCCGTGCTCCGTGTTTTCCAGAGGGCCATCTATGTCTCACAGAAAACGTAATTGCACCCTTTTAAAATATCATCCTGGTGCCACAGAGCGTGGGGTGGCTGTGTTGAGTGATTTACTGCACAGAGTCCTTTGGTTTTCCTGCAGTTCTAATGGTGCTGTGGAAAACTTGGGGCCACACATCTTTTCTTTTTCTGGCGTTGGCCTCAAATGAGCTTGGTGCCTCATTTTTCCATTTGCCATATTAGAATGAGTGTACAGCAGGAGGAACTGCCTTACATTTTCCATTCTTCATGTTAAACCTCATCTCCCATCCTAAGTGCTGAATCACAACTCCCAACTATTTCCTGCTCCAACTGTGCCTTCACTTGTGTTGCTTTTATTTACCGTGTCAGCCCGCACCTTTCTTAACAGTGCTGCTTTTCTGCTGCTTCAAACAAATATATCCTATTCTCTATGGCAATTTTTGAGCTGTGTGCTCGAGTCAGGGGTTAGACAAACCTTATCAGTATGCATGTGTGTGTATGTGCGTGCACTTGTGTATTTAATTCAGGTATTTTCTCCTGCTGAACAGGACAGTTGTGTTGGGAAGCTGGTAAAAGCTAGAGTGGAACAACAGCACAATGCATCAAAGGGGGAACCGAGATTTTTTTTTTTTTTTTTTCCATAATTTTAGCTGAATGCATCACAAAGTGGCAATTATATGGCACATTTTTCTTCTAAAAAATTGGCCTCGTTGTGCCTCTAGACAACAAAACAGCATGAAGAAACCATACAGGCACAGCTTGGTTCCAAATAACCATGTTTACCTAATATACACAAATATGCCAGGCCTAACTATATAAATATTGCTGTTCTGATTATTTCTGGAAGTTTCTAAAAGACATAACGTGGTGAGTGGAAAAGAACATTCGCTATTTATTTTCATATAAAGGGAAAGGCACTAAGTCTCATGTATAAATATATGTGCAATGTGATAGGGAAAGATGACAGGAGTATCCGTGGAACATTTTATACCCACTCGTATGGTGAAAAACACACAATGGAAAAATTGATTTAAGGTGTTTGAATTTATATAAGAGGCATTCTGATTTATCTAGAAAATGTTTTCTATAGTATTTAATTTGAATTGATTCATGCCTCGGTTTTTCTTTCTTTTATAAAATATTCAAGAGATTCTCAGGGTGACACGAAGCACTTTTAAGAGAACTACCAGTTATCTCCTCTTTTCTTATCTCTGGGGCAGCTTTTTCCAGCATTCAGAACTAGTGCTTGAGTTTTAAAGCTCCCTTCCATGATTGCTGTCAGATGAGGTGTATTGACAGAGAGGTTGTGCTCTGGGGACCTAATGTAATATTTCAATGCATCAGAAACTGCAAATGATGCAAAATGACTCAAAAAAAAAAAAAAATTCCTAACAGAACTCAGAAAATTCCCAGCCTGGAAGCGTGACTGGTTTTAACAAATGACAGATTCAAAATGTAGCAAAAGATAATTTCTGTCTGATTCCAGGGGAGTGGATGACAGATGACTCTTAGCCCGTGGCACACGCACCTGGCAGTGCTGTCACAGCGTGCCTGTGCCAAGGGCGCAGGGCTGAGATGCCAAACCCGGCTGATAATGGGATTAAAGGCTGTAAGAGGCACCCGCTACCTGTTAGGTTTGGATTTGAATTGTCCTGTTGGTGTCTTCCAGGAGGATTTGTACAGAACGGAGTCATGGCAGGCATTCCTCACTCACTGAGAATTTTGCTCCTTTTCAGTTTCTGGGGGAAACGGGGATTTACGGAGCCTAACTCACCTCTCAGCCGGCGCAGAGCTCAGGGCTGAGATCTTGCAGATATGACTTCCACATGGTACCGAGGCTGCCAAAAACTGTTATTGTCACTGGTGTCCAGCTATGCCAGTCTTTGGGAGGACAACTGGGCGAGCTCCACCTCTGAGTTGCCTGTCCCAGCGCTCTCACAGGACGCGGGCTGTGACGGTGGCAGGAAATGGTGGAGTCGTCCTCCATGTCCCAGTACAAACTGGTTAAACTGGGGCACGCCTGACCCTGTAAAACTGAACAACACTGTCATTAGAAGCAGTGCAAAGTGAAAGAGGTGCAAGGAAAGAATGCTGGAGGGGAGGAAAAAAGTATTTATGAAAAACGCAAAATGGCATCCCTGTTCGTAGCTTAATTTGAGGTTTTTTTCCAAAATATTTGCCACCCTAGTTCAAGTCCTGCAACTTATTACTGTAAAAATACAAAAAAAAAAGAGAAAAAAGAAAAATAATTAAAAAAGTCTCCTCCCCTTTTTGGCATTTGTTTTCTTTTTAAAGCATCTGAAAGCACAAGACTTGTGGTTTGGCTTTTTTGTTCTGTTTTTATTTGGTGGGTTTGGTGTTGTTTATTTGAAAGGACAGAGGCTCTATTTTGTTATTTTCTTATTCACCTCTATTTGTCTACTCCATAAACTTCAATATATTCCCTCAGTTTGGAAACAAATAGATTCTGACCATACTATAACATCCTCTTTCATCCGGCCACTTTCCAAGAACCAGAAAATGCTTTAAAATTCTGAAAGAGCAAAAAAAGATTTTGGACAAAAAAATTTAAATAATGAAAAAATAAATCACTTACATGTTTTTGCATTTTTTCCCCATGCAAATATGAAACTCAAGAATATTTTCAATAATCACACTTTGAGAATATAATTTTAAATTTTCAACTGCAAATGATGGTTTTTAAATTATATTCTACAGTTCTGTAGAAAATAAAAAGTATTTTTTGACTACCAACCTATTCACTCATAAGTACATAGCCTGTATTAAGAACAGTCCTCATAAGATACTTCAAGAAAAAAAAAAAGTGTCTAAAAAATCCAAATTATAATCAGTCTTAAATTATGTACCAGTCTGCTGAAGAAATGAATCTACTCTTTTAATGTACAGAGCCAAAAAACAATAGAAGATTTTTAAAGGAGAGCCCTTCCATGAAGAAACATTGAAAGATTTCATTGGATAGCTATTCATTTAGGAGAAAAAATGAATATACCAAGAGAGATATTTCAGGGGACTTAATTAAAAAATCTGATTTCTTAAAAAAAATATATCTAGTGCAGGTCCCTCCCTGCTGACACCTTTTTGGTGTCAATCTTCTGCTGCTGAGTTTTGAATTTCATGCTTCATTGAAACCAGTTCCATCATGGATGTAGTCCAATTATAGCAAAATTTAAGAAGAATAATTAATTAATTATTTTAGGTTAATTGTTGGATATCTTAGAGGTCTTTTCCAACCTTAATGATTCTATGATTTCCTCTTTTTTTGTTGTTTATTTTAATTGAATAATAAGAATAGAGTTCTCCAGCTGGGATAATAGATGGTTCTGGATTTGTCCCACTTCTTAGACCTATTCTTTTATTTCTTTCCTAAAAATCATAAATCTTTGACGACAGGGGTCCAATTGCCTAAAAGCCTACTACATAAACATTGCATTTTCACCGATTTGATTTAACTTCTATTACTTTTACCAGGAGTTCTGCCCCTTACTCAAATCAAACCCAACCAAACAACCCAAACCCATCTTCTCATTCCTTTCCCCTGTCCGGATGCCTTGCAAAGCGAAGAGAAACGGCGGCGTTGATCTGGGGAGAGAGTGGATTTTTTTTCTTTCTTCTTTTAAGCGAACAGGGGACGTTCGTGCAAGGGAAGGATCAGGGTCAGGCCAGGCACAGCTTGTATGTGAAGTTGTCTATCTCCAGGCCACACAACTCCACTGCAAGTGCCCCTAATGCCTTGGCAGCACTCCATGGCCCAACCTGGAGACACTGAGCTCAGACGAGGAAGCCAATTAGGTTATAACCTGCAGTTGGTTCAAGCCCAGGTCCTGGCGGTGAGCTCTGGCTGCCTTATCCACTAAGCTGCCCTGAATCGGCGTGAGGTTTAAATTGGAACAGTTTGTTTTGGTGGAGAGAAAATCATAATTTCCATAGAAACCAAAAAAGGATAAAGTACCGTGAGAAAGATACGATTACAAAAGCTATTTTGTTTTAATTTATCATCTTTGCTGTTGTCCTTGCTGTAGATTCTCTGAGAATATGGTTCTAATTGCATCATTTCATTAGCAAATTTCCTGTTTTATTTAAAAGTCCATATGTAAATGAGAACAGTATTCAGGGGAAAAGAAAAATCATTCTGATGCATTTGCATTTGTGGAAAGGGCCAAACCATGAATGAATGCTACCACATTTGGAATTCCCCTATATATTCCCCTATTCTCTTAATACATTTGACAGGAGGAGGGGGGGGGGAAATAAACAAAAAAATTAAGACATGAGCACAGAACCTCAACTTCCACAAATTGGCACGACTCCATCCAACTCAGTGGAGCTTCTCTGATTTATATCAGTCAAAGATCTGGGCTAAAGGTTTATGGCAGTAATGGGAGGATTGGGATGGGAGGAATGGGAGGATTTCAGTGGTGCTTCACTGACGGAGGAGAGAAGATACTGCGGGGACCTGCACATGCAGCGCGTGGCCATGACTGCTTGCACACTAATTAAACCAGTTTTATATTTTGGTACTGGAAAGATGGTTAAAACCATCTGTTTCTTTTTAGAATGTTCTACTAGCTAAGGAGAAAATGTGGACAAGATTAGATCTAGGTGATAAATAGTTGTTTGGGGTTTCTTCCTTCTGCATCTGAAGGTCAGGATCTAAATAGGATTTGCGTCAGTACTTAAGGACAGATGTAAAGGTTTCTTGCAGTGTGACAAACAGCATGATCTTAGGTAAATCTCCAATGTTTTGTTTCAATCAAAGCAGTGATTTGATTTATTTAGTGTTCTATTTAAGCTTCCCTCTTTCTGCATGTTCTGCATGTTTTAACCCTTGCAATGTGGATGCCTTAAAGATCGTTTGAAACAAACGTCGAAAGAAATATTCCAGATTTTTTTTTTTTACTGAAACTAATTGTGGAATATGACCCAGTCTGAGGCCTCTTACACATCAGGCAATCAACAGGCTGATGCCTCAGTGGAGTGTTCCAGCAAATTACCTGGCACAGCCATCGCAGGGTAGCTGTGCTGGAGCACATCCCTGGAGCTGAATTAGAGGTTGTAAATTGCTTCCACAAATTCCCTTCCCTCATAGTCACTTATTGTCCCACATAAGTAGCTATCATTTTAATTGACAGAGTCTTGTGTGAGGGATGCAAAATCAGGAAAAATATGAAGTGCATCATACAGAGACAAAACACAGCTCCATTGAAATTATACCTTGTCAAGAGGGAAAATATTCTGGTTGGCTGAACATGAATCAAAGAATTTGGAATACCAGAACGCTGGAATTACCTGGTCTCAAAAAGTAAGGATAGAAAAGGGCCTGGTTTGCTTATTTAGACTTATCTTCTTCTCAACTTATCTTTTTTTTCTGTTGGTCACAAAGGAAGGGTGAAACTTTGAAAAGGAAAAGCAGGGAAGAACTAAAATACAAATAATGACAACTTGTATTTGCGGAGTAGATAGTCCAGGAGACAGATAATGGCACAAAAGCAGCTCCCTTGGGAAAACAGCTTGAACCCAGCCGGAGTGGGGAGCGATGGCCATTGCAGGCTGCTCAGGGGCCCAGGGGTGGTGGGTCTGTGGGCTGTGTCCCTCCCCATCCCGGGGTTTCAGTGGTTCACAGGCTCCGCATTGGCCCTACGAACAAAGATGAATTTCACTCTCTGAACACATCTGTCATGTTAGGGCTCTGACACTTTGCATGATGGTGCTTAGCAGTCGTGGTACTGTGCACACGAGGGATGTTGGTGCTGCCTTTTCTCCTCTAAAACTGATACTTAATTAAAAAATAAGTACATGTGCATACCTGCAATCACAGTTCTGTCATCTTGTGCTGCAAAGCCACAAATGAAATATCTTGTTCTCGTATCTTTCTTGTCTTTGTTTTCTGCTCCAGTCTTTGTATTGCCCTTTGAAACATGTGCATTAATAAAACAAAGATCAGGGCTATTCTCCCCTATTAAAAATATTGAAGTTAAATATACGTGACCAAAAGGCTAAAAATTGGACAAATCAAAACACATTATCCCTCCTGAGTTCTGTTTGATTTTACATCTTGATATCCTTTGCTGAGAAGGGAGAAATATCTTACACCACGGTGGAAGTCAACAAAGCTATTTCTCTCTGAAAGACTATGGATAGAGGAGTCTATGTCTTGTTTTTTTAGCAAAAATAGAGGGTTTAAAAAAAAAAAAAAGATTACATCCTTTATTGATTTATTTATTTATTTAATCCATTCACCAATAACACAGAAGCTTCTGCTTTAGCACTTTGCTGTTGCTGCTTGACTGAACTATAGAGCTTACTTTTTTTATGCAACCCTGAAATCAGCTTCAACATTGAAGCAAAGGCCATGACACTAGAGATTTTCAAGCTGATGGAGTAAAAGATATTGGGTTTGTGTGTATCAGAGCAATAGGTGTTGAAAATATAAAAAAAGTAGACCATTGATCAAAATAATAGATAGAAGCATTTTTTAATCTGCACAAGTCCAGACGTGTTTGTATCTCCAATTCTACACACACGCGCGCACACACAGACACACACACAAAGACATGCAGAAGTGTGTCTCTAACTCCCAAAGTATTTGGCATTCTATATATATTTCAGCTTTTAGCTTGATTTCATTGACAGTTCAGTCAGAATATCATTCTCCCTTCCCTTGTGAAAAACTATACATGTTAAGCCTCTTTTTTTTTTTTTCTTTTTTAACAGAGCTCTTAGGGGTTTTTTTCCTTTCTTTTGCTTGATATATGCTTTGTTTTGCTCTTGAAGCAGAAAAGCACAAGTCCTCCAATAGATTTTTTTGTTGCCAAAAATCAAGTGTGTTTAAAGTACAGCCAACTTGATGAGGGTTTGCTTGCAGAAGAGAGGGAGGTTTCACCTGCTACCCCTACAGCCCTCGTGTTGTGCATTGGCCAATGGAAAAGCCAATCTCAGGGTGAGAACCAAGAAGTGCAAACCTGAAGGACCTTGACATCTATGATTTAATCATTAGGATGAGGTGCTCTGCTAAGGAACAGCCTCAGGAGGAGGTCAGATTTCAAGGATAACACTTGCACCAACAGAATGGTGTAAAAGAGATTTATTTTCTCACTACAGATATTTATTCAATATGTTGTGAGTGCCACCAGCATATTTTCTGCCCTTGCATTCAGAGCACTTTTAAGGAGAATGTGTATCACTGTAAACAGTTCATGGATGAGTAGACTGAGGCACAGCAAAAGCTAATGATCTGACAGTTCAAAATTAATAACTAAATCAGCAAAACGAGTTGCAGAGAAACACAAGCAACTGACTGCAGTGGCTTGTTTATTATTCTAAATACATTAACGTACCTCAGGCCTGACTCCCGTTCCTGAAGGCAAGGCTTTTTTGATGCAAAGCCTCCTAATATATCCAATTTTGCTCTGAATGCTCTGGGAAATAAGAGTTAACTTTAATGAAAGCTTGTTTGTGCATTAAAATGTCATATATATAGCCTGATTAATGGAAAGAGGTTAGAAAGAAATATATTTTAATATGGAGAGCATAGTTACCAGTGCACTATCAGAGCACAACTGACATGGGACGCAGTCTAAACAAAAGTCAGCAGCTACTAATGAGGCTTGTTAGTGATGCTAATCTATGTAAATGTTATTAATTGAGAACATCTATCTTTTATCTCCAACATTTGGTAATCAGGCAATTAAAAAACAATGACATTCCCGGCGGTTGTTCTCCCAGTTAAAAAAAAGTGATCAAAGAGTCCTGAATAAGGAAAGGGAAAGTCCCTTATCAAGAGCTGGGCCTTGCCTTGGGCTACCAGGGCTCATTAAAGGCAGAAAAGCTCTGTTGATCACCAATTAACCTGATTTGTAGGAACTCTGATAAAGACCTCAAACAACATGAGTTTTCTTAACTATAATAAATGACACAGTTTATTGACAAAAATAAAAACGTTTGGTTTGAAAAAGAACATAAAGGAGCTATTCAAATTGGATAGCCCTACCACACACCAGGCCTGGAAGACGTGGGATGGGTTTAACTTCACCACATTGGTGGCATATTATCAATGCTAGATACAGTCAAACCTATTAACAGCCATATACACAACAACCAAATATATACATATTTGGTAGCTGTCACATAATTTCTGTCATCTCTAGTCATAACAGACAGCAGATTGCATTAATTATGTATGTACTATGCTCATGAATGGAAATTCAGCGCTCTAGGGTGAACCCTGCATCTCGAAACACCAAAGTAAAAAAAAAAAAAAANAGTTGCTTTAAATTATCCCTAGTGTAAATTTCCATATGGCTTTTTAACCCATTCTTTCCTTTGTGGAGAATTTCATTCTTCCTCTCAGGTATTGTTCGTAGTGTCATGACGAGTAAGTATAACACCACAGTGTGACTGTCAACTATAACTGTAATTATTGCCAGCGATTCATTAATTCACATGGTGATGGCCTGTCCCTGTTTGTCTCTCTGGAGAAAGGGAATAATAACTAAATGTAAAATTTGGGCCTTGAGTTGAGTGGAAAAGTAGCAAAATGTGCTACCAAACTCAAGCATTCTCTGTATTTAAAGGCTAAACAGTTTTGGTTTAGCACCACAGCTACTCTACTAAACCTCTGTGTTGTGAAATTATGTCAGAAACAAATTGTCTTGCATAGTGGGGATCTTGCCAGCTTTAGCATGTCTTATCAAATTATACCCTGGGCTTATGTTGCTTTAAATGCAACATTTTTAAGTGTGCTTTAGGTCTTTAATGATAAAATGCATTTGAAACTGTGAGATTAAAGTTGCCTTATTAGGTCTATCAAGTAGCTGATGTCCATGATCTTTATGGGCCGGATGTGACTTTGATAAGAATCAGATTGGGTCATAAAGTGAATAAATACCACTGTCACTTTTTCTGACATATCCATTTGACACATGCAGGACTGTATCTCAGGTTTATACATCAAAAATTCAGCTCACTTTTCTTCCTGATGATGGACACCTTCATCATTTCCACAAAGATATTTTCCACTATAAAATATCTTTTCCTCCTCACATCTGCCTTCTCCATTCTCTATTTGTGTCTATTCAATGCCGAACAGAAGCAGTAAAGAAAATCATATGGGGAGGTCCAACGCCTTTAAATGAGCAATTTTTAAGAAACCTCAGCTCTCATACACAAATTGATGATATGTCACGTTTAGCTGAGAATGTTTTTGGTGTCAGAGGACATGTCTGAGAAGAAACAAAAAAGAGACATAGCAGTCAGGGTAGCATGAAGTGTCAACAACCCCTTTGAAGCCCAGACCCCTTTTTATTACGATGATAAAATGAAAGATCAGATGTTTAACGGTGGAGCATGTGAATATTTTGATCTGAGATGACGTGTGTGGTTTTGCTTTTTTAACTAATGCATTAGTGCCTCTCTCCCTCAAAAAAGGTATTAGTTAGTGATATCATGGGTGAGCTTTTATCTTACCATATAGATCTGAGCGTGTTTTACAGCAAAGATAATTATCTCCAACCAGCGACTTTGGTTGGTCTTTGATTTAGCTGTTCAAGCAGATGCCACCATAGAGATTCCATTATGCACAAACAATTGTATTTCACTGGTAAGTGCCCCGCATGCCTACCTCATTATTAGAACCCAATTAATTTTTCTTTGTAATAAAATGGAAAGACTTAGAGCTAACAGGAAGGCTACTCTAAAGAAATTTGGACCAACCGCAAAGAGTACCTGGAAGGAGCAGAAAGAAAGAAGAGTGGTAATTACGTGACACATGCACGCACACGAAAAAGAAAGAGCATGAATTGAAGTTTCAGAAACGGGCCCGGGGAGCACAGATCGCAATCTGGATAGATTGTGAAAGTACTACTAAGATGTCTTAATTATATGATTGATGTAAGCTTCAAAAGGAAGCTCGGCGTTCACAATGGCTGCAAGGTTAGGAGTGTTATCGAGTGTATAAAGAAAACCACCGCTGAAGGCGAACGGTGCACGTGAAACTTGAGACCTTTCTCTTTCAGAACCAATCAATAACGTCTCATTTTTAATCTATATTATGTTTAAGAAAACGTGATGACATCCCCGATTGAAGATCACACAAATAATTATGCTAATAATGGCTGACTTTGTAGGATCTACAAGGAGGGGATCTACGAGAACTGTCGTTTGAATTCCTGTGACACTGCATGTGAGGGGACCTGGTTCAATTACCTGATAGAAGTATGTAGACTTCTTGTTTGAGACAAACTGGGGAAAGCACTGCTTGGGGACACTGATTAACACATTCTAACACAGTTCTGATTACTTTAATCCAGTGATTTAACTTGCCAGCAAATTATCTCTTTTCAAGATAGTGGGGTTCACTGACACCAGGAATCTCATCTTGCAGGGAATCCTGGTATTTCAAACATTCTTTTCTTCCAGATCAGAACAAAATCCCTGCAAATTCCATTATTTTAGGAACCCCTTTCTTTTTTTTTTCTTCTTNGAAAATTTAGAATCCACCAAAAAGAAATATTTTTATCATTCGGGATTAAAACTTTAATGAAGAAATCAAAACAAATGGGAGTTTTTAAAATCATCAAATCATTGTATTCAAGAAAGATATTTCTTCATTTGAAAATTGTAAGTGGAAGGTTGTTTCTGAGCTCACCAAAACTTTACAGAATGTCTCCAAATGCTCTGCATGTCTCTGGCTATCAGTACCAGGCAATAAACTGCTTTTCTGCCTTTCTGATGAAGGGTGATGAGATCTTTGTTCCAGGGGATATTCAGAAATGTTACCTTTCCATACAGAGTGCCTCTGTACATCCAACCAAATTTATTCAAAGGAACTAATAAGTATTTATTGTTGAGTATTCAAAATTATAGATGAGGTGGATGGGCATGAAATAAGCCTTTATCCAAAATGGGCAGAGAATGAAATTAAAGCTATACATTCTCTATGGCAGAGCATATGTTTTTAATGCAAGCATCCACATAAACATCTTCTTCTGAGATGGGTTTGAGTAGTCCACACTACCCAGCCTTGTCAGGGCTTCTTACTGAAGGGTAACTCATTTGCTTGGAGATACCCAAATAAAATCATAACGCAGTTGGCCCAGTTCTGTTTAAAAGTCTTTTTATGAGTCTTGATTGACCAGGCATGATGGTAATAGAGTGAGAGCTAATGCTACAAGCATTACACAGAAGAGGCAAAAATAAAAGCTCCACTGTGCAGACAGGAGGGGTGAAGGGTCCATTGAAAAGCAGAGAGATTAGCAACTCATCACATTATATGTGGGTTATCAGGAGACAGAGGTAATGAAAGTGAGACCTATATCCTTGATCAATAAGAGTTTGACTGCATTTTGAGTTCATTTTCCCCTGCCGAGAGCGAGACAGCAAGCTTACTATTGATCACAGTGTTAATCCATAACTAGTCTGGGCCCTAGCCTAGTGGAACAAGGAGGAGAAATAAGATAATAAGCAGGAACTCTTGATCTTTTATTATGGTGTGCTAGATAAAGAGAGTGCAAGGTTCAAGGTGAAATACTTTATGGTTAACCCCTTCTTTGCTGCTTAACTCCAAGTGCATGAATGAAAGTAAATTAGCCAGGTCTCATGTTTTGATACATATTGACCTTGAATCCTGTTGACAAACCCTTTGCTATGAAACCCACACGTGTGTACAGGTTACCACTCCACACCTCTTCAAAGCCCAGGGGATGGAGCACTCACGTGGCACCTGAGTGATATTGGGGTCAAATCCTCAGCTGCTGAAAGCCTCTGCGTATCCCTGAAATAAGCAGGAGGGAGTTGCTGTAGCTGAGACCAGGAGATGCATCCCTAAACCTCACCTTAGCAGGCTTCTTTGAAAATTGAGCTTGCTGGTCTTAACACAGGCAATATGTATTGTATATTGGATAATATTGTATATTTATTCCAGCCCTTTTTAGAAGCACGTCTAGAGATTCCCTGGTCATTGTTTTTGCCTGTGAGCTGTCTTTTTCTTCCCTCTGATGTTTTTAACTTACAACATGTGCAATTAAGACAACTTACTTTTTCCCATGGCAACACCTGACTGATGTCACAGACTGCCACGTTTTGAGGTGAGCAGCTGATGGGAAGTATGGCAATTCCTTTTTAATAAACCCTGTGAAAAGGAGGAAAAAATAGCACTGTTATTGCAAATAGGTTTTTAAACAATTCATATTCCATAAATCACAGCTTCAGTAAAATTTTAAAATATCAGCATTCACTTCAAGACTAAAATGAGCTCTGCTTCTTGATCAACATTTCTATAAGGCATTCAAATTACAAGTTTTGAGTTCCTTCCACTTGGAGGTGAGGATCACACCAGGGGCTTATTCATGTTGGAAACATCTCCTGTGGCTCTTGTATAGGTGCAATAGAAATATTTGTATTTCTATAAGCATTCAGCCTTTCTGCCTCATGTGTGATCCCATCACAGCTCACCAGATAACAGCTCAGTACTGGCATTTCCAGCCTGAGTTAAGTGACTCATATTCCAGCAGAGCAGTGCCATTCCCTGTGCTGTTGGAAATGTCTTTGGGATATGACTGAGAAAAGCTTTGCAAATGCAATTTATGAGGATTTTTTTTCATGCTCTTTAAAAATAGAATAAAATTAGTTGAACTCCTCTCTATAGCTTGATTTTTTTGGGGCCGAAAGTCACAAGTTTGGTCTGCCAAGGTAAAAATTACTTATCTTCTGTAGGCTGCATCAATGCTCATCATCCCTGGGGAATGGGGAACACAAAGATGCCAGCACACACTGGCACTGAAGCAGGATTCTTACTCATCTCAGTGTGAGTCTCACTTTAGCGTTATAATTTGATCCTCCAGCTCAGCCAAATCATAATTATGCTCTGCCTGCTAATGACACGTTGCTGCTTTGGCTGGATAATGTACTTTTCAGCTCTCCCAGGTTACACCTAAGTCATTCAGATGGCCCATACAACTAATTTACAACCTCTCTGGAGCTACCTCACAGTTAGCTCCTCTTAGTAGTAGTTAAATTATCCCTATGTTTCATTTACATGTTGCATGGATTGGTTGGGGTAATTAAGGCCTGCAAAGCACTCTGAGGTTTTGGGCTGAAATGTACAGTAGAATTACAATGAATTGTTCTGGTGATGTGATGATAAATAAATACTGCAGAAAAAAACAAAAAACAAAAAACAACAAAAAAAACCCAAAAAACCAACCCTGACAACAGCTTTCACATGTTATTAAAAACACAAACCTGTAGCTAGAATGCTCTTTTCCAGCTGTGAGTGCCCTGTAGTCTCAGATACTCAAACAAAGAGAAGATTAATCTTCAAGTGGTAGATAGTCACTTATTTCTTAGTGTTCAGCATGTTCTACACAAGGGTGTGTAATTCAACTATTCACTGTAACATAAATCAATTTATGGACAAAACAAGAGGAGGAAAAAAATGCCATTGTTCTTTAGCTTAATAACACACACACACACACACACACACACACACACACACACACACAAA
>VWZN01013673.1:42130-58407 GCA_013396955.1 Regulus satrapa
TGGGTGTCCTGGGCAGCCCCTGCCCTGGGGGAGCCTGTGGGTCCCTGCCAGGAAGGGCACGAAACACCAGAACATCCTCATGGCCCAGCCCAGACATGTGAATTATTCTTAGTTATTCTCGCTGTCATCCTTTCTAATTCTTACTGTTGTTTCAATTCTCCATTTTTATTGCTAATATCTCCAGTTACACTGGAAGAAACATGGCCACTATATGATGCATACATATGTATATGTATATGTATATGTATATGTATATGTATATGTATATGTATATGTATATGTATATNTGTTTAGGACCGGAAAAATGTGTCAGAATATAAGGTGTGAGAGGCCAATAAGCCCTTAAGTGGTTACACGTGATTTATTTTCCTTTAAAGCTCAAGCAAACAGATCACAATGAGGAGGTTGGTTAAAAAATACTCCCAGCAAGGTGCTCTGTAACCCCAGCATCGCCCAGCGTGTCCTGGCAAGGGGTCAGGCTGTGGGGCTGCTGCTGGGGCTGCGCCTCTGATCAAGTATTTATGGCCACTGCATCTTTGCATAACATTTACTTTGCTTTCTTTAATGGCTTTCTCCACTCCTTTCCCCACTGCAAACAGCCTCAGTCAGCCCCAGCGATGATATCAAGAAAGGTTTTCCTTTTTTTTTTATGGTCCAGCCAAAGCGAGGTCATTCTAATAATACCCAAGGTCACTGGTGGGAGCCACCGAGTCTCCCAGTCATTTTTCATTTGCTTGCAACAGTTAATGACAGTCACAGGGATGGAGCTGGGAGCTGATGGCCATGTGATGTCACCAGCACATGCTAGGGGATTATAAGGGCAGGTACAGGGCAGAGTTGTGGATTAAAAATGATGGGAAAAAAAAAAAAAAATCACTATTAACTGCTTCACTCCAGCAGCTTGGCGGAAAAAAAAAAAAATAATTAAAAAAAAAGGTACAGACAAAAGAGGGGGATTTTTTTCCTTCCACCCTCCCACTCCAAATCAGTCCTCTAAAATGCCAGCTCAATTGCTCCATTTTTTCCTGATTTAGTGACTCAGCTGGAAAAGATCTGTGGAGTGTGTGAGGGGATGCTGCTCACTGTACCAGCTGCCGGGCAAGAGGTTGCAAAAGCAGCATTGCAATTACCTGGGGGTGTTCCTCTCCCTCCCACCCAAACCAGAGGCCTCATCCCTTTCCCCCTTCTGCCAGGGGCAAAGCCTGTGGTGGCACCAGCAGGAGTCAGACCTAGACAAGCTTTTGGACCTGTGCAGGAGATTTTTGGTTGTTTTAACTCATGCTTTCTGTTCTAGCTGTCCACTTGGGGAAAAAAAGGAAAAGGAAGCAGATCGCCTGGCTAGATCCCCCCTGGTGGGGCTGCAGTGGCCAAGGAGCCCTGGGGAGGTTGGTATTGATTTAACCATGTGCACTAACTGTGAGGTTCATGCTGCAAAGTTCCCCCCATGCAGCCGTGGGCCCTGGTCATCCTCAGAGCTGCCCCTTGCCTCCAGGGAGTCACCCCAGGGGTTCCAGTCCTCATGTGTGGCCCAAGGCTTAAATCCCTGGGCTGAAAAATTATACCTTGGAAAGGCAGGAGAGTGCAGCAGCCTCGTAGACCACAGGAAGAAGCTCCACAAAGCAGCTAGATAACAAGTTTCCTGATCATTTAATAAATATAATCACAGTCTTCTCTAAAAGGTGCAGAAGTAGTAATTTTTTAACCTGTAGGATAACTAATAGTTTGGGCAAACTGCTCTTTCTCATTGAGAAACAAACCAAAAGATAAATTGCATATTAATCTTCACTCAGCATCTCATCATTGAACTACTTTGTCTTAGTTATCTCATCTTATTGTATTTATTTATGAAACATGACCTTCTCATAACCTTTGTTTCTGCATTTTTATTCTTTTCTGACATATTAACTGTTTAGTGACCACCAGTTTAATGGTTTATTATTGTCAACAGATATCTTCTAAAAATAGAATTCAATGGACAAAATTGTATATCAGTTGAAATCTTCATCTAATTATTTTTATTAATTCAATGTACAAGAGCAAAACACAGCAAACCGAACAGGTTTGACAGAAACAGGTCAAGACAGGTTTTTATGACAGAAAACAAGTGACTGACTTATATGAGCACCTAATTTCTAAACCTGTTTCACAGCCTCCAACCATTTATGAAACTCTCACTACTAAGGTCAGTGGACTTTGGATCGGCTCCTATTTAAAGCAGAATGGATCAATGCAGTGAAGAGATGGGTTCAAACAGATGCAGCTGCCCAAAACACACCAAGATGCATAAACCCCACACTTTCTGTTTTCTGTGTTATCTTCTCTTAATGCTCATCCCTGCAAACAACTTTTTCTTCAAATCCTGTGTCTCATTTGGATGAGAAGGGAGAAACAGATGCAGCTGGAGGCTGAATCCTGGAGCCAAGCTGTGCTGCTCTGAAGAGCCGTGGCTGCAGTGAGCCCCTCGGAAGGACGCTGAGCTGTGGCACTACGACACCAGCTCTGACGTTTTGGTCGGGATCTTCAGGTGTTACCTGGTGGTTACTGTCAGAATCATAGGCTGCTGTATTTATTTCTTTTCCCTGGGAGGACACAAGCCCATGTGCTGCTGCTCAGATGAGAAGAAGGTGGCACGTTCTTCCCCTCTGCCTGTTCTCCGCAGAAACACCTCACATCCCGTTTACAGTCGGGCCTGGCTTGATTGATCGTGGTTAATAGGATTAGAGCATCAGCCTTTCTGGGGGATATTGAAATGCAGGGGAAGAGTGGTACCGAGTTGCTGGTGTGTTTCTTCTCCTCCTGTGATGGGCAGAAGGACACACCTCCAGGCAGAGGGGATTTGTCTGATGGGAGCAGGCAGATTATCTGTATCTAGTGAAACAAGGTGTGCGCAGCAACCTTTGCCAAGGCTCAAAGCCAGAACCTACTCACTATAAAATAATTGTGTCACTACCTAACCAAGGCACTCTTCATGTTTCATTTATCTTTTGACTGTAATTGAATGGTTGATAAGCAAAAAAAATGTAGACAAATTCCAGCTGTATTGAGATCTGTTTCTTTCTCTGCTACCATGGCCCATCATTAGATAGTTTCACTCTCTGTACAGAAGGTCAGAGAGTATAAATATAAATTGCATTTTGCATTACTTCTAGATGAGTGAAGCTGTCAAAGCAATAATATAAGCTTTCAGTCCCACATTCTACCACTTCTTTCCCATTTTTTGGCCAGGAGGTCATGTGCAAATTGAACGTGACAGCCCAGACGACATGTCCAACAGACTTATATTGTTAGACAGTTCTGCCATGGCACTCACCACAAATTAAACCCACGTCGGACTTGGAGCTCTTCAGAAGCTGCTAACGGTTGCTCAGGCTTCTTGCAAAAAAAGTTTGTGTCCACGTCAAGTCTACACAAGAATAACAGCAACTCTTTTGGAGGATCTTGTCAAAAAATGGAGAACACAAGGGGAAAATATCTGACAGGTAAACCTGAAAGAGCTGATCACAGTAATGCAGACTTCTAGTTGTTTGAAAGGTGGGTACATCTATGCTGTGTGTATGTGTGTAGTCTTCACTTCTGTCAAAACTCTCTCCTCCAATCTATTATTAATAGGTAATATCTGGTATTTAGTGGATATTTTTGCTATCGGCATTCAAAAGAGGGGGAGCAAACTCCTAATTTTCCACCTCTTTTTATGCAAGCAAAGTTAACTTTGTGTCTGTTGATAAAACACTGTGTACAACAGTCAAGACATTGTTAATGATTTGGGAATAAATGTATATTTCTAACATTAAAATCTGCATGGGCAGCTTCCACTAGCACCTATTTGAATGGTGTGGTTCTAAATTAATCTGTGAAAATAGATGCCGAATGTTGTCTTTTATATTAACTCAGAGAGCAGCTTTCTACAGAAAACCAGAAGGATGAAATTGAGGTTCCTGTCTTCAGCTGGAGTCAAATCAGGTGTCAAAGTAGCTTTAGAAAGTTCTTTGTGCTGTGTACAATGCTGGAGAAAAGATAATGCTGAATGACAGTGAAACAAGATCGCTCTGGGGACAGAAAACCAGATTTCCAGCCCTTCACCTTTAGGTGGCTAAAAATGCAGCACGGGTTCTGACTGACTGACAATTCATAGCAGCTGGCAGTGTCTGCTGGCCCGTGCTAAAGAGCTGGTGGTCTTGGTCCAAATCTTGGCAGAGAGGAGTTCACGTTATAAATGACATTATCTGGCAAATCTTTGCAGTGTTCTGAGCAGAGGGGCCAAGAACTCACTTGGCACAGAACCTCCTGCTTTCCCTCATGGCAGAAATGTTCTCCCTAGATAAGGGCTGAGTATGGATCAAGAAAAGTCCCTGCCGCTCTTGCTCTACCAGCTTCCCATGAATGAACAAAGAACTTCATTTTCAAGGACTACCAGGGCTTTTTCACTTTTTGCTTCTTTTTTCCTTTTTTTTTTTTCCTAAATTTTTCTGAAGGACTAAAGTTAGAGGGAAGAGTTTGAGCCCCATCTGGTACAGATCGGTAGGAGCTTTGCAGGCTTCACTAGAGCTACACTGATTTACACCAGATGATGCTATTAGAGGACTGAACTATCCAACAATAATTATAAAAAATGTCTTTGATTATGCATGTGCAACAACTATTTATGTTTACATTGCAGAGATTTGCATGTAGCACAGTGGGGAGTATTTTATCTCTTGAAAACATTGCACCAGCATAAATAATCCACTGACATTCAAACGAGCAAAGAAATACCCACGTTTTACCACAAGATGGACCATAAAGGATGTTCTTCACGCCTCTTTTTCAAGCAGATTTGTCAATAATCCTCAACTGTAAAGTTTATTCGAAAGAAAGAAATTATGAAAAATAAAAAAAGAAAAAGGTAAAAGTCCTGTTCTGTTCCAGGTGGTTGCATTACTGATTGCTCTGAACTATGGGTCTTGGTGCAACCAGGTCATCCTGCACTTGGGAAAGAGGATGGGGGAGCCAGGTGAAAGCAGGGCATCAAAAACGCCCCACAGAAGTCAGTACCATACCTCATTTGTCAGCATTCAAAGCAGATTTTCAAGGAACATGAACCAGTTCAAATCCAGAGCGAACTGGACACAAACCTATCAAAGGCAGAGACAGAGATAATCACGTGAAAACCGGGAGATTCTGCTGAAGTACCAGCCTGGAACAGATCAACAGAAATTACCATTGGCGTAATTACACTGACATTTAAGCTTTCAAAACAGAAAATGTTTAAAATATGCAATAGTATGTTGTATCTTTGACTCACAAGAGGAAAGGGAGATGAAAGCACAGGTAATATTCCTTTGATGTTTGAGCTACATACTCAGGTCTCCTGCCTTGACTTCTGGGGTTTTTTTTATTTCCTAATTGTGCCCTGGTAGTGCTTTGAAGGCATTAAATTTCTCAAATTAAGGCATATTGTCCTACTCCAGATATAGCTTTCCTCTTGAGAGCAAGGGAGAAGTGTGTTGTTGGCATTTTAAGTTCAAATGTCCAACAGAGAATTTGAAAATCCACAGACATAATTTTCATGGCCTGACTCCCCCTTTTCACCTTTGCATCTTCCTGATGAGGAAAACCAGGAGATTCTCCCTTTACGCTCAGCAGAAGATTTTGTCCCATGTGGGAAATTGCAGAGAATTCAACTCACCTGGGTGGTTTGGTGAAGGCTCCACTCTGTTGTCCTAAAACCAGATTGCCTCAGTTTCCCCATTAAAGCAGTGGGGATGATGACCTCCCTCTTGGGAGAGTAATTTTTGGTTTTATTAGCTCTTCCAAGGTGAGACATAAATGGTCAGAGTTTTTAAACTGGGCTTGATCGGCAAGGGCTTGAGAAGAATTTCTATCATAAAAATGTGTCTTTGAACACATGAGGAGCTGGTGAACGTGATTCTGGCACAAGGCTTCCCTTCTGTGTGGCCGAGAAGCACAAGCTCAGGATGGGAAAAGGGGAATCATCCCACCCATCCCACTGGGTCCTGAAATGAGAGCCTAAGACGAAAAGACAAGATATATGCTCAGGATCAGCATGAGACAGAAATCCCAATTAATTTCTGAAGTAACAGGGTGAAAGTGAACTTCCCAAGAATCTTGGCTGCTCAAAACAATGTGAGAACATTAAAAACCAGACCCAGGTTCTAGCAGAGGAAATGTGACAAGGGGAACACAGGCTTAGTTGGGAGCTTTGGAACACCAGTCAGATGGGATAAAACTACTTTTGTATCTTTGTGGATTTGGTTTTCTCTTAAAGCAGAGCTCTGTTTTGATGGCTGGTTTGAGGGGAAATTAAGCTACTGTCATTAAAACCCAAATTGTAATCCTAGCAAATTAGCCAAACCTCCAGGCACTCTGCTTACCAGAATTTCCTTACCAGAGGAATCTGTCATTTTGTCACTACAAAATGAGGCCAAATTTTCAAAGATGTCTCTGCAATGAGACTCACAGGTCTGGTACTAAGCCATCAGGAGATTTGCATTCACAGTTTGGGTTTCCAACATGACAATAAGAAGTTTAACTCCAAACACAACTGTGTTGCACGAGTGCATTAGGAGAAAAAAAAACAAAGTGAGAAAAAGGCTCCTTTCATTTTCTGGGACAAGCATGAGTAAACTAAAGTGACAACTGTGCTTTTGCTTTGCATTCAGGCTCCCTTTGATTTTTCGTGAGAGCTTGGACACCCAGAAGCTGCGTTCATAGGAGCTAATCAGGAAAATAAAAGAAGTTTTAAAAACTTCTCCTGTGTTGAAATCAATGGATGTTGAGCACTGAAGTCACTTAAAGGTTATGAATACCATTCTCCTGAATTTCTTTTTTTGTTGCTGTTGATTGCAAAACTGCCTCTAGATTCTTAGAGAGGATGTAGATGTTCAAGATATTAGGGAGTACAGTGATGAGTGGTAATGTTTTTTAACTGAAATATAGGTTAGATTTAAATCAGATATTAGAAAGAAATTCTTCCCTGTGAGGGTGGCGAGACCCTGGCACAGAGAAGCAGAGGTGGCTGCTCCACCCCTGGAAGTGTCCAAGGCCAGGCTGGATGGGGCTTGGATCAGCCTGGGCTAGTGGAAGGTGTCCCTGCCCGTGGTTGCAAAGAGGTGATCTTTAGTGTCCCCCCCAGCCCAAACCCTTCTAGGCTCCCTGGCTCTGTGGAGATGAATCTGTTCTGGGGGCCTGAGCCCAGTCCTCTGTGCCAGGGGGGTAGAGCTGGGTCAGTGCTGGCTGTCTGCTCCACGGGAGGTGGCTGAGGCTCTGCAGGGTACCAGTATTGTGCGTAGCTCTGAGCAGAACTGGGCAGTCTTGACGTGGTTATAGACACCCCTTCCTCAGTGGCACCAGCTCCTGCAGTCTGCCAGATATATCAAGTGTGCTTCTAAATCTGGTGTTTATTTTTCACTCAGTTTTGCCCTCCATCAGGATTTAACCAGCTGGGCACGCAGTGCTTCTCTTTCCAATTTTATCACTAACAGGTTTTGCTATGGCTCCGTTTCTTCTGCATTTTGTGCATTTTTTAAATTGGTAGCTGCTTTAATGACATTTGCAGCTAATATATCCCTCCTCTGAACCACATCCACCGTACTGATAGCATTCAATTTCTCTCAAATACCTGTGCCAGGGCCACAGAGTCACGGGGTTTCATTTCTTCACCCTGCCTGAAAGGGGAGTTTGGGGTGGGCCGTGACAGGGGCTGGTGCCACAAACTTCAGATCATTCATTTACGTGCACTTCCCAAATTGTCTCGTTAGTGCAGTCCCAAAGCAGGGTGTATAATCATGCAGTGACTGCTGCCCCTGTGTAAAGTGACACAGCTGGGCAGTCCAGCGTGGTCTGAGATCAGTTCTTGAGACTGGGCTCTGCTTTCTACAAGTGTACCTTGTGTGCACACTTATCTGTGTGCTTAAAGATATTTCATTATTTGTTTATGTATGAATTCATTGCATGTATTTTCGTGTTGTGTGATAAAATAAATTTGAAACATTTGCAAATTTATCAATTCAGAATCTTTTTTATTCTCTTTTTTTTTTCTCCTCCTCTTTACTGAATGACTAATAAATCAATGTTTGGGGAACCAGTTTATCATGCAGAGAAAACTTGTGTTCAAACCTTCTGTTTATTTTTCTCTTTCACTCTGTGGATATCTTCACTGTGGGTCATTTTGTTTTTCTTCTGGGAGGATCTCTGCCTCAAAGGTTTTGGCCACAATGTTATACCTAGATGAGAGAAGTCTTACAATTTAACAGAAAGAAATGTCATGTTTTAAAGCATCTTTATTTTCCAACAGAAGCAATACATGCACATATGGGATTCCAGCTAAAAGTCTCAGGGTCTCCTCTGCCAGAAGAGTTTGTTAGGGCTGAGGGTTGGACAGGTCAACCACAACCTCTTCCCACTCCCAGGAACAACATCTGTGAGGAGGCAGCACCTGGGGTGGCAGGAGAAACAGCCAGCACTCCCTGGCCAGGGAGAGCTGACCCTTTAACCAACCCACAGTCACCACTTGCTTCCCTTGTCATCTCCTCTAAGAAAAATTTAAAAAAAAAAAAAAAAAAAAGCTGTTCTTATTACAAGTCTTGATTTTTGGCATGATTTTTTAATTGTTTGTTTATTTGTTGGATTTTATTTATTTGTTTGCTTGTGGGGGGTTTTTGTAGAATAAAGAGCTGTGATCCTTGCCATTATTTTCTGCAGCTCTAAGTAAAAAAAAAACAAACAAAACAAAAAAAAACCAAAAAAAAGACCAACCAAACAAACAAAACCCAAGTCAAAACAAAACAAAACAAAAAAACCCCACCACACACATCACTTTCTTACCCCAAAGCATTCACTTTGCAGATCCCCCTTACCAGATTTGCTGCAACAAGCCAGTGTTGCTCTTGGGAAGGTTGAGGATTAGTGAAACATTTCATTAATAAAATAATCCCTGATGTACAGGTGAGCAGGAATGGCCAAAACTTTCAGCGACTCTTGTTCATACGCATTGCAGGGGCACCAGCCCAAATTTGGATTTACAAGCAGAGGAAGTGCAGAGGAGATGGGGCTGAAGAGGCTCTGCAAATCTCTGCTCCTCTGCAGACGTTGTGGCAGGCGAGCTCTCCCTCCTGCTCTGTCACCCATCCCGAGCTGCTGCTCTGGTGGTGCCTGGCACAGCCAGCCAGAACCAAACGTGGCCATCCTGAACGTTCACCCCGTGGCTGACATCCTCCAAGGTGTTTGGGTGTCCCCTCCTGGCTCTGCAGCCCCCGGCTGAGTGACGGGAGCGTGCCCAGGGCCAGCCTCACCTGGCTCTGCAGGGCTCCCCGAGCAGGGGACACCAGGTGGTGCAGAGCCACTGTAGTGGATCCGGTGCCATCTGCCCTTCTGGCCATGAGCACGGAGGCTCTTGGATGTGCCAGGGAGTCCTGGCTGCCACAGCAATCCCTCGGTGCCGCTGACAGCTTGTAGGAGGGACAGGACTGTGTCCAGATGGCCCCAGATTTTGAGGAGCTACACTGAGAGATGGAAGCTGAACTCACCCCTCCCGTGTCAGTGGTGGGGGCTGAGAGCTCTTTCTTCTCCCATATTCCCCATTTCCTGCTCCTGTCATCTGCCATCCCTGACAGTACCAGCACTGACAATGCCACCCCATCACCACGCAGGCTGGCAGCCATCCCCGCCTCCCCCAACCTGCTCCGCCTGTCACCTTCCCCCCACCTCCCTTCTGAGGGCCAGCCTGGTCTGCTGTGTGCCCCTTTCTGTGTCTCCTTCCTCACCACAGCCTCCCGTCTGTCTGCCCAGCCCAAAAACCAAGTGACAAATCCCTTCTCTCACCATCCTGTGTCTATCCTCCAGATATCCTTTAGCACTGCTTTTTTTTCCATCCTTCAGCGAGATCATACTTCTTACCCTCGCTTCCCAGATGCCCACGTTCTTTCTTCTCTTACAATTTTCATTATGTCTTGCTACATCTCAGTTTCTTTTTCATCAGTGATGAAAAAGAATCATCTTTGGATCACCTGTTAGCCAGAATTTGTGCAACTGCCTCTTTTCCTCCGTTCCCCAATCCTCCCTTCATGGCACTCCTTCTGCACCAGAGTGCATAGTCCCTCTTCCCTATCACTTCAGAAATGGTACTGAGGTGACAGCTTTTAAAAACATTGCCAAGACCATAATGGATAGGTCAAATGTAGTAGAAAATCTGTCTCTTAAGCTATCCCTTAATTTAAAATGGACACTGGGAGCTTTTCTTCATTTGAAATTTACCCTGTAAACACTTCTGGACTCAAGGAGCACTTGCATTGATATACATGGGTAACACTTAGCAAGGCAGATGTTTCCATGCAAAACAACACCACAAAAGCAAACAGAAGCCTCACCCAATTTACTCAGATTTGCTTTTATTTGGGATGGATTTACTGTAGGACTAAGGAGATTGCATCCCTCTTCCCTCACTAGCAAACAAGCCATGGATTCCCAAGAGGAGAAATGCAGCCCCATCTCTATAATGGTGCAATTCAGGCCCATTTGTGAAGAAAATGTGCTCTTTTCTGCAAAACCAGCCCTTCTCTCTCAGTACCCTCTTTGTTCTTTAAGGTATGTTTTGTTTCTTCATGGCTTTTCCTTTGTCTGCCCCGGACATACCATGAGCTCTTACTTATCACCTCCTTGCTCTTCTCACCAGTCATGTTGTCACCAGTGACCACTGACCATCACTCCAGGCAGAATCTTGAACTGTATGACAAAGTTCTGAGCAGGCCCAGTGGGTGTTTTTAAATTTATTTTCCCATTCTTTTACCTGGTGAAACCGTGCAGCAGCTGATCATCAGTATGCCTTGATGCTCAAATTACTTGAGCAGTGTTGGTTAGATCACAGAACTTTAGCTCTTTTATTACTGGGAAGTTCATGAGGGGCCCTGTGGTTGATACCCTGTGTCCATCAATGAAAACATTGCTGCTGAACTGGGTGGGAAGGGAGAAATGGCCCTAAGGCAATGTTGAGACCACAGCCCTTCTCTGAGTTCTGCTTTTGCAGCAAAATCTGCTCTGAAAGAGACAGAAAGGAGTAGTGGAAAATTTCTAAATTATGTAGAGGAAAGAGCCATCCTCCTTTTCCCAGGCTTGATTTCCAGAGAGGCACATAGCTCCATTTTTTCATGTACACACATGTATGCACACACACATCCATGCCTGCAAGGAGAAATGTTCACATCATGAAGATTTGAAAACCAGACACGGTGATTTCTTACCAGGATTTAAAGGTCTAAAGTGGTACAAACATCTCAGAGTAAATCAAATGACTGCTGAAGAAAACTTAAAAATACTGGAGATAAGGGACGCCCAAGGAAATGTTAACAGTTTAATATTTGAAACAACTCTTCTTATTGTATGCAGACCTCAATGTGCGGTCCTCCAATTCTTCCTGTGGCAAAGGAAAAAATTTAAATAGTTGCAACTGAGACTGCCAGGCAGAATGAAAACAAAATGTTGCTCGTGGCACATTGCTTGGTGTGCGTGAGCATCACACCAGGCCAACGACCCTGAGAGAGGCTTGTTGTGCTCGTTCACATTCCTCCGAGCAGCTGTTCTCAGCCTCTGGCCAGGGGAGACCTTGTGGTCCATCAGGCAACCTCCAAGTGACCGGGAGAGGCAGCACCAACTGGCAGGTCTGCAGTCAGCAGGAGGAATGGCAGGGGCTGAAAAAAGTGAAATGGATTGAAAAAATCCTGCTGTATGGGAAGAAATTAATTTAACTCTTTAGTTCTAGCTCCATTGCTAGGCCAGGATAAAGCTGTTAAAATTAACGCCCAGAGAGAGAATTCTCCCAAAGGTGTAAAAACACCCGGAGTGAAGCTGATGTTTTGTGGATGAGACATTCAGCTGACAAATCTACCCAAAGCAGTTTCTCACCGTTAATAACTCATGTCCTACACTTTGTGGGGTCCTCAGATGAGTTTCTGGGTCAGGAGTGGCTGCCTCAACCCCATCCTAGCTGGGAGCCTTGGGAAGATGAAGCCACTCGTGTGTGCTTGGATGTCCATGTGTGGAGCAAAGAGAAACCAGTTCTGCAAAGGCACCTCCAAAGGAGGATTCCTTCTGCTCCATCCTACTGGTCAGAAATGGACTTAGCAAATAAAAGCAGAACTGCTTTGATTGCTGAGGGCTGGTTGACTTGACAGTCCCAGTATGGACCAGAGTGATGCCCAGGTGTCTGCAAGGGACATCACTTTAACAGAATAGATGGAGAAGGGAATAATCTCTCCCTTTGCTTCAATTTCCACTTTTTTTTTTTCTTTTTTGGATGCATCTATTAAAAGTGAAAGGCATCTGATGCGTGTAAGTAGGTGCTGGTCTGTCAAACACCGTCACAGGATTTTTGAGAAATTATTATAATCTCCAGGACCTGGCCATCAAGCTCTTTGTAAAGCATTCAAGGCAATACCTCGTACAAATCTTCTTCCTAATTTAATCCAGACTAGTTGATACAGGGCTACACTTAGAGCAGTGAAAATCTGGTTGAGAAGCCATCATCAAAGTCCAGCAACAAGGGGAGCAAATTACCAAATCAGCAAACTTGGGGCAGGTGTCCCCTGGAGAAAGGCTGGTGAGCTTCCCTTTAAAGGCTTGTTTTGTGCAGGGGAAGGCTCTCACCTCCCAGAGTACCAGTTCTGTCACACATTAATAGTCTCTTTCCATAGCAACACCTGACCCTTTCCTCCCCTTGCCTTGATTATACATACATATATACATATATATACATACAGATACATTCCCTGTCTAGGGAAAGAATGGACAGCTGACAATTTTCTGTGGCATCAGCACAATTTAGTGAAAGGGAGGCTAAAAAAAAAAAAAAAGAGAAAAGAAAAACAACACAGAGAGCTGGAATGCTACTTCTAAAAAAAGAAGGGGAGTCACAGGATCTGCAACCGTGTCAACAGCACAACAAGCTGTTATCAGGAGCTTCAGACAGGATCCTGAAGCTTCCTGAAGAGCCTCTACTACATCAAGTATTGAATAAACGTGGGTGACAGCACTTTGGAAGCAGGCCACCGCTGGGGCAGCTGCAAGGATGTCCAGGAAAAGGCAGATGCCTACTTGGCCCCTCTCAGGCAGTGCTGTAAAACTTGGTCTGCAAGTGCCTGGCTAAAATCCCAGCTGAGCTTGCACCATCTCTGGGCACAGCCTTTCAGATGAAAGGCACACACTTGGGTTAGAAGCAGAGACATCTTTCACTGCTCCGTTCAGCCCGTGGTGTGCAAGATGGCTCAGGCAGGGCTTGGCCTCCTGCCACCTCTTGCAAGGAGGAAAGTACAAATAAAAGCAAAAGCCCTGCACCTAGTGTAACACAGTAGCTGGGAATGAAGGGAATGGGAGCTGGAGAGGAAATCCTTTCCACAGAAGGCTCCATCGATAATATTGTATTTCCAGGAAAAGTAATTTTGCACAAAGAACTGAAGAGTTCGGTTTGCAAGAACTGAATCTGTGCACAAAACCAGCACACGTCCAAAGGGGAGAAGGTGACCAGGTCCAGGGTCATGCCATGGCACCATTCAGAGTCCACACAAAGCTGCTACTAAAAATCTCATGGGGGCTTCATCAGTCCCTTGATAAAACAGCCAGCACAGGAGAGTGTCCACCAGCACTGAGCTACGGAGCACGGGAGGGCACGAGTGACCCCGAGATGTTCTCAGGGTGAGAAAGAACGTGTCCTTCTTGCCTGTTCAACACATCCAGAGGGTATGGAAACATTTGGAGGAGGCAAATCCTACAGGATAAGCTCAGGGTAAAAGCAGATCCTCTGACCTGATATTAACACAGAAATAAAATGCTTTCAGCTCTCGTAGAGCTACTGAATAAAAATAAATAAATAAATAAATAAATAAAATAAAAGCTTGAGCAGGAAGACGAGCTCATGTTTAAGAAATCCAGTTTGGAGTGGATCCACATCCCTGAGAGAAGGGAACTTGCAGGTAAATTGGAGACTGGCAGTGACCCAAAACTGCCAAAGAGCACAATGCAAAGCATCGAGTGCCTGCTACTGATACTCCAATGATCTGATGTGAAGAAAAGGTATTGCCCAGGGGAAAAAAAAAAAATCATTCCTGAGGGCCAATAGATTAGGTAGTGTTTGTTCCAGCTGTGAGGAGCAGGAGGCAGCCTATCAACATACCAAAATATCTTTGCATCTCTCATTAGAGCTGATAAATTTTTCCTTTTTTTTTTTTTTTCCCCCTTCTGATGAAGCAGATGTCCAATTCATCACATCTGAAACATTTTGTTTCATCCCCAAAGATCTGGGCTCCTCACCCTGGGGCAGTCCCCTGCTGAGGCTGTCCCTGGGAGCTCGGGGGCCTTGGGGCTGTGGGTCAGGAGGGATTCCTGGGTTCAAGGCCCCGCAGCAAAGCCAACAGGCGTGTTTCAGGGGAGGCTGAAACAAAGGGGGGTGAAATTCCCAATTTGTTAACCTTATGGACCCTCTGAGGCTGCTCACAGCCACAGGAGTTAAAAAGGATAGGGAGAGGTGAGGGGAAAGAAAGGAAAAAAAAAAAAAAAAAAAAAAAACAGGGCATTCCTTGCTTGATGTTATTATCCCAGGGCCAGCGTGGGCTGGGGACCACTGGGACAGAACAAAGAGTTCTGCAGACATCAGTGTGCTCAGATGGAGGGTCCCACTTGCTGAATGAACCACAGATTTTTGACTTTTTAATTCCAGCCTCAGTCAGAAGGCTATTAGACCCATGACCACTGGGCCTAAACCTACAGCAGGCCCCTGACTGATAATTTCTGCAGATTGTGTTGATCAAATACAGGATTTATTTGAAGCCAATGCATGTTTCTGTTCTTGCCATACACAAGCCATCCCAGAGAACCACATGTGATGCATTCCCTGTGCACCTCTCTGGCACCCATGTGCATCTCCCATGAAATAAAGGCCACTAAAGCCAAAACCAAGCTATGTTCAGCTGTGTCGGAGTAATAAAAATACAGTCACGTATAAAGGTTTAAAAAGTGCTTCCAAATTCGCTAAAACAAAATAAATTCGCAGATAAATGTAAATACGGTTCTATAAATAAGCTTGAAAGAGTTAAAAACCTAGAAAGAAGTTGTTAGCAGCAAAATTTGATGGAACAAGGCTCTCAGCAGAGTATCCTTACTCTGTGTTTACACCAAGCTCTCAACCTTGCAGCTGAATTAAGAGTTATCCTCAACAAAGATATCCAAAACTGACGTTCAAGACTGAAGCTAAAAAATAAACTCACGGGGTCCTTCAAAATAACAGTTTGAAATACATTGCTCACCTTTAAAATCCTGCCAATTATGGCACTTTTAAGACTGGGAACCCAGAGAACAAATTATAATCCTGATGTCGAGCTGCAATTCTAATTCAGCATCTCCTCACTGTGAGCCTCCCCACAGACACACCTACTCAGTCTGTGCTGGCCAGATATTTTTATATTTTTTTATTCGTAGAAAGGTGGGAATCAGTAAATGTAGGTGTAAATTAGGATAACCACCTTAAAAGGCTGAGTTGCTTTTTAATTTCTCTAAGGTTTTCTCTTTTTATATCATTTATTGTGCTGAGAACAGGAAAGATTTGCCCACCTGGGTGTCTGTAAACTTTCCCGGGGTCTGTGTCAAGCTGATTTTTTATTTATCCCCTCTTGGAGAAGACTCCTTTACAAGGAACAGCAAGTTCAGATTTACAGTAGGGAATACAAGAACTAAATTAGAGTTCTCACGAGTGTCAAATTAGGATACTCACAAGAATCACCTTCGGCTCAGCCGAGCGCACCCAGCTTCCATCAGAAGGCAACTTTGATTTTGTTTCTCAGTTCCCACCACGCCTCTGAGGCAGAGCCACCTCAGCCAGAGCCTGAGGAGGTGCTGGCTGGGAAGAGAGCTCCGGCCATGGCCTGAGGGAGCTGCTCCCCAAACCCGGCTGTGAACGGGTTAATGCGGGGCGACAGAGCCCCGAGCCCTGCGGGGAAGGGTCCGGCGGCTGCGGGAGGGACGGACGGACGGACGGACAGAGGGACAGAGGGATCGCTGCCCTCCGCAGCCGCAGCCCCGTCCTTGCCCCGGCAGGGCTCCGGGAGCATCGGGGCTCCGGAGCGGCCCCGGCGCTGGGAGAGGATGCGGGACCCCCGGCAGGGCGGCCTGAGAGTGCAATTAGCATTATCTCGATGAATTTCTAGGCAGCGAGTCCTTGCTGTGCCTTTCAGAAGTCGCAGGGCACTCTGTCCCCATCTGTTCCTTTATGATTATTACTTTTTTTTTTTTTTTTTTTT
>VWZN01013674.1:4523-18957 GCA_013396955.1 Regulus satrapa
TTAGGAACAGTGTGACATTTCCTTTAATCACCAGTAGAAAATTATGAATATGGATCAGCTTTCTGAAGGAATATTTGCACATTTCGTCTATGAAAAGACTTGATAAAAACTTAGATTCTTTGTCAGTAAAATAACATTAATTGCTAGAAGATATCTTGGATATTACATTTTTCTCTTCTTCCGACTAGACAGAGGAATTGCTCCAGTTCCATTTCAGCCTTTCATGTCCTACCTAGTACACTCCAGATCTGTGATAGCCAAATCCATATGGAGTCAGCAGAAGATCTTAGAGAAAGTTAGTATTGTATTCTCTGCAGTATCTCCTAATCTCTGCACTTCCATGTTCCTTTTCTGAGGACTTCACTCTACCTTTGTGTGATCTCAGGAACAAGAATCTTGCCCTTCTCCACAGTCCTCTAGGCTTTTCAACAGTGATAGGATTTGCCTCGCACATGGAATAGCTCTGATGAGGATACAAATATAGATATTGAAGTTAGATATTAAAAATGCCCCAACAAAACCATGTTGGACGGGAGTAATCTTTGCTTAAGGGATCGAGTATGGTTGATCATGCTTTGTGGTGGAGAATCAGATCTCAAGGTTTCTTCTAGCCCCCACCCACTCACTAAAATTGTTAGAAATCTTTCATTGGAAGAATTCCCATTTTTTCTTCCATCTTCTGGGGATTTGAGAAATGCCTCAAGATTGCAATCTGGTTTAGTTCTTTTACTATTGCAAATGATGATTTTATGCATTTAGCAGTTGGTTCTGCTAGCTAGAATTATTCATAATTCAGAAAACTAGAAGATAAAATAAGGATCATCTCCATTGCCACAAGTTTTCAGAGTTTTAATGAGGTACTTTGCCGGCTGTAATAAAAGTCCACTGTATGATGAAATTGCTGCACATATCCACCATATTCATGAATACAAGATACAATATAGTTAATAGAATGGAATTTAAATATCTTCAAGCTATGAGATAACTGCAGTTTTCATTTGTTTGTTAGTTACAGGATTTGAGTGACAGGAAAAAAGTATCTCAATTTTTTTTCGACAGCATTTGCAGCTATCTGTACTTGAGTTGGTTGAAGTTTTCTGAGTACTGCAGTAAATAATTTCTCAGTCCTCAGTTACTTACAAAATAATTATTTTACTGAGAAGATTGCATGTTATTTTTGATACTATACATTAATAAAAGTTGGGCACTTATTTCAACTCTGTTTATTCAAACTTTTCTCCAATAATTTTTGATGGAATTTTTTTAAAATATCAAAAAAATACTGCAAGCTCAGTGACAAGTCTATGCCACAATGGTTAATTGGAAGAGAAAGAGAAGTAAGAGCGTGACAGATTGAAGGGTTACAAAAGATAAGGATGTTTGGAGAAAAATAAAATTATTTTACTTTGGTATTAAATCATGGGAATAATATTAGTAAAGTTTCAAGAGCTTTGAATGGGAGACAAAACCCTCAGTCTTTTTGGATTGATTTATGTGATAAGAATGTGGACAAATTGGGGGGGCAGCAGCATCTGTAGCTGATTTGGTTATGATTACTGAGTAATTTAGGAATTGAAAATCAGTTTTAAATTTTTTGGGGTTGCAGATTTTTTACTTGGGTTTTTCACAAAGAAATATTGAAAAGAGTTAATTGAACACATATGTAATTGTACAGACATGCATTCAGACCTATCTTGATATGTATTGCCTGATTTGTGATTTGGGGGTCTGGGGGTTTTTTTCCCCAGAACTAAATTATATCCTCTTCGGTATCAATAAAGAAAATATAAAGAAGGCTTTTATCCCTTCTCCTCCCCATGCTGTTTGTTACTAACAGTCCTACCATTCTTACAAAGAAAAAAAATACAAATTTGGTAACTTTATAAATAACAAAGTTATGGAGGTAAAAAGCATAAATTTCAGTCTCAACACCTAATAACATCACTCACTTCAGGGAAGGAAATATAATGGCATATTCCTTTTGCCAAAATGATTCACTGTCTTCTGTTGTATCATAATTTTCTCCCTGCACAGTAAATACACATGGGAAGTGTTGATTTGACTTGGACAAATCTACAAGGCAAAATTTTTGGCAGTAGAAGAAAGTATTGTATGTTTCTAAATTACCTAATCAAGTAGATATTTCATTTTTTAAACACTTGTCAGGTTTTTGTTTTGACTTTTTTTAGTAAGGACACCGATTCTTCAAGATTAGAGACCCTCTGTTTTCTACTGAGAGAACAAATATTTGATCTGTTGTGGTTTGGCATAAGAAAACAACATTGTTCATTAAATATATTTACTTTATTCCCATATATTTTGTCTAGACTTATGATGTATTAGTTACAAGGTTTTTTTAAATCTCTTAAATATAAGGCTCTAAGCACCCTGGTGAGATATAAACTGAAAAAGTCTGGAGGAAGTCAGCAAAAATCCTCTAGAATAAACAGTAATAGCCACTCATCTAGCTTAAAAGACTGAGCAGAACACTACTTTAAAAATTGGCTGTTTCTCAAGTTGTGCATGTCAGAGAAAGGATATATGTGTATGTTTGGTCTCCAAATGCATATAAATAGTATGTAGTTCCAACTGATGTTCACAAGTGTGATGTGTTTTTCCTACAATTGAGCTATCCATTTGTAGGAAAAGAGGGACTTGAGCAGTGGCTGTGCAGTAAAATAGGCTCAGTTTTGGTTTTGTTGCATTTTAGAAACAAATTCCATGGCTCATTACCACTCATATTGAACACATCCAAAGAAATCTCACCCATCACGTAACCTATTTTTGGAGTTTCAGCATACACTTTCCTGTCATCCATATTGACCAAATACTGTTGCTTTTTTCTTTTTTTTTTCCTTTTTTTTTTTTTTAATTTTGCCAATGTACTGTAGGTGTTTCTAAAGGAAAAGGTTAAACTGGCACATGTGATTTATTTGTTGAAAGCTCTCCAGTACCATTTGTTGGCTAGTGTTACCTCTGCCATAGATCCTTCTGTTTGCCTTAACTTCATTTCTGATTTCTTATATTTCCATTACTCAATCTTGTTTTACCAGGAAATACTGGAAACTCTTATATTAGGCAGCCAAAAAACTTTAATAAAGGGTCTTGCCCTTTACATGGCAACTCGGATCATTTAAGTTTGTTAAATCACTTTAGGTTCCTTGTATCAACTGGACCAACACTGACTTTCCTGCTTTGTACTGCCTCACTGCCGTTTATCATGTAGTACAAAGGCTGTAGTGTTGACTTATGAAAAAATGGGAATGTCTCACTGAGATTTCATCGCTAGATAACTAAAATGTCAAATTATTTGAATAGTTAAATAGAGGCTCATCAATGTTAAAATACATTACCTGCAGCACTGGGCACTTTCACTAACCTTCAAATGAGAGCATGAACAGTATTTCATTTGGTCACTTCCTCTGTGAACGTACTGAGGCACTGAAAGTTAATGTATTTGCAGTCAACTGGCAATAGTTTAGTATTTACTTTTTTTCTTTCTTTCTTTCTTTCTTTCTTTCTTTTCTCTCTAGGGTCTGGGATTTGGAAGGAAATGAGAAGGCCCATTTTGTTTTACGTTCTCCTGGAATGAGTGTTTGCTGGCATCCTGAGGAGGCTTTTAAGGTTGTGGTTTTCAGCTTTTCTCCCTCATCACCTTTAAAACAGCAGTAGGTGAATCTTTGATGTTGTAGTAACATTGAAGTTTGGGGACCTAGTTTACACTGTAACTGGATATCAGTTGGATCTGCTAATGTGAAGTGACTGTAAATTAATTTTCATTACCATTCTTGTAGTTTTACCCTCATTCCCTTACTCCTCCCATCAGAAATATTCCTTCTTGATTCTGTATATCAGTTGTTGATAACTATTCTGTGGATTGCATGTTAACTGACAGTTACCAGAGAAGAGCTCAAGTTTTTCTCAGTCGTGGTAACACAGCTCACAAATAACACAGACTCTTTATAGAACATGCCAAGCTTTGAAAAGTATCTGCTTGAAGTTAACAAGGGACTTTTTGTTGTTGTTCTTGCTTGAAGTGTATGAAATACATTCTGAAAAATCAAATCAACAGACAGTTTTATACTTATCTCATTATTGTACTGGGGAGGATTAATCAGCTGGTATGTACCCAAATATCCAGCTTCATTAATGGTTTAGTCCCTGCAGTCTTGGATTTATTATTCCTATTGTGCCTATCAATAACTGCTTGAAGCAGCTACAAATGGTTGTTCAGGTTACCACAAAAACACATACTTAAAACAGAAAAAAGCAGTCAAATAAGATATCAAAATATTTACACAGCAATAGGGAAGAAGGATCTCTAATCTCATCATGCTTTCCACCGATATCAATATCAATCTTTACTAAGAAAGGAAACTGTTAACTAGGAAAACTGTTGATTCAGGTGGCATCAGAATTTAATGGGTTAGCTGCTGTATGCTACTGGGCAACTTTGTTAGCACAATAAAATTAATAGGTTTTCCAAAAAATACTGCAATAGTACGCCAGTCTTAGATATTATTAGCAGGTCTTTTCTTTGACCATTATCGTAGACAGGCTAAGTTTGTTTGTTTGTTTGTTTGTTTTTAATAAAAGCCCGTTCCAAAAACTCATAAAACTTGATAGACTTAGTTCTTGCTGAAAAACTTACTGCAGGTCAAAATGCTTACTGCACCATGACCTTAAGTTTGCAAGAAAGCATGTTTTGGTGACAGTTCTGTTTTTCCAAACAAACTAGTATTACTGGAGTATTTTTTAATGCTTCTTTGCCTTTCTTAATTATTGTTCATGACAATCTGAAAACCATTTCTCCTCATGAAGGAAAATCTCATTTCATCATCTGAGCATGGGAATGGGTTGCCCAAAGAAGGCTCATTCCTTGAAGTGTTCAAGACCAGGCTGGATGGAGTCCTGAGCAATCTGGCCTAGTGGAGAGTGTCCCTGCCCATGGCAAAGAATTTGAACTAGAGAATTTTTAAGTTCCCTTCCAGCACAATCCTTCTATGATTCTATAATTTAATCAGGAAGCTCTTTCTACAATACTTAAAAAACAGCTGCTTGAGTTTATTACAGTAATGGAACAGGCTTAGATAAAATCTGTTGCAAACTGTTATAGGATGAAGCAACAGATGTTATATAAAATCCATGAGTGATTCTACAGATTCTACAGCCATACTAATTAATACTTTGCTTAGAATGATAGAATCATTTAGGTTGGAAAAGATCTAAGATCCTTGAGTCCAACCTTTGATTGAACACCATCATATCAACTAAACCAGAGCATTAAGTGCTATGTACAGTCATTTCTTGAACACTTCCAGGAATGGTGACCCCACCTCTTCCCTGGGCAGCCTGTTCTAGTGCTTGACATCCCTTTCTTTTTTACAGCACTATGTGTCAGTCATTTCTTTGTATTTAGAACAGAAACTGTTGACTGTAAAAATAATAACTTGTTGCTGTATAAAAGCACAGTGCTTTGGTGGTTGTGAACTGGTGTTTCTAATCACCAGAATTATACACAGAGATATATATAGATATATAGAAATAAACTAATGTATTCATTGTGTACACAGTGTAACAGTAGTATAGACTAAAGTGGTTTTTATTTATTGATTGAAGAGTGTCCAGTAGAAAGTTTTCTGGTAGGAAGTGAAAAACTGTACTTCGTTTAGTATTTTTAATATTTGTTTGAATGCATTCTAGGTTTTCTGGAGAGTAGAAAAAAATTAATTTGCATTACATGCTAAGTTTACCACATTCCTTGAATTTCATTTAACAGCTGATGGTGGCAGAGAAGAATGGGACAATACGATTCTATGACCTGATTACACAGCAGGCCATTCTATCCCTGGAGTGTGAACAAACACCACTGATGTCAGCAGACTGGTGTTTAAAAAATACTCTTAAAATTGGAGCAGTTGCTGGAAGTGATTGGTTGATCTGGGATATCACTCGCTCCAGGTATTTTTATACCCATGCCAGAGGTTTCTTTATTCTCTTCCTAATGAGTACATGAGGAAATGCAGGTACTTGGCTAATAGGGCATGGCAGGCACAGAATCAAAGGATGGGTCAGGCTGAAAGGGACCACCAGTGTGTCAGCTCATCGGTCTCCTTGCTCAGGCAGGGTCATCCTGAAGCACAAGGCACAGGATTGTGAAGATCTCCAGTGAGGGAGACTCCACACCCTCTCTGGGCAACCTGTTCCAGTGCCTGGTCACTTGCAGAGTAAAGAAGTTCTTCCTCATGTTCAGGTGGAGCTTCTTGTGCATCAGTTTGTGCCCATTGCCTCTCATCCTATTGCTTGGAGCACGGAGCAGAGCCTGGCTCCATCCCCTTGACACCCCCCTCAGATACTGATGGACATTGATCAGGTCCCCTCTCAGTCTTCTCTTCTCGAGGCTGAACAGGCCCAGCTTCACCAGCCTTTCCTTGTAAGAGATGCTCCAAGCCCCTTACTCATTTTTGTAGGTCCAATGTGTAAGCTAAATAAATGAACAATTATCAGAAATTATGATATTGATACAGACCATTCCATGGTATTGTTTGTTTCATTTTTATCAATATTTTATGTTAAAAATATAACATTGTCTGCCTTTTTGTCCATAACATCTCACCACTGTTTACCTCTCACTGTACGTGTTTGTTACAGTTTCATTCCATGTCATAAATAGATAATTTGATTCATAATAAATTGGACAGCTGCTTCAGTTTTCCTACTCCAAATTGAGATTAAAGGTGCAGGAATGCGCTGGTTTTCCCTCAGCTGGTTCACAGAGAGTAGATAATGTGTCCTCGCTCTTCATTGTACTTTTGGTACTTAGAGTATGAGCTGTAGTTGTTTGCAGAACAGTTTTTTACCCTGAATGTCTGTTTCAGTTATCCACAGGATAAGAGACCTGTCCATGTTGATCGAGCCAGATTATTCAGGTATAAATGTTGACTCAATTTTGTGGGGTTTATCTATTTAAATTTATGTCTATGCAAACAGTTGTGGGTTTAGTAACCTAGTTGTGTCTCACCTAAGTCATTTTTAGGGGGACTGGGTCTATAAACTTTGTGAAATTTGTGAATGATCCACATTTAGTATATATGTGTAGCATTCATGTGATACTTTTTTTGTTTCACAACATGGTGCATATGGGGCTGTGGGTTGGGAATCATTTAGGAGCTAATTTACTAAATCTGTTTCTCTGCTGTTAGTAGACTATCTGACATCTTGACACAGTTAGTCCCAAGGGAGAGAACTCCACTTTGTGTGCACTTCTGCTGGTATGACTGGGGGTATTTGGAAAGTACATTCATTTTACTCATAGGTGGATTCATTTTATTCATAGGTGGTCCCGAGTGAATGAAAATCTGTTTGCAACCACTGGATATCCAGGAAAGACAACTACTCAATTGCTGGTTCATCATTTAGGACACGACCAGGTAAATTTTTGACTGGAGTTGCATCTGTTCTTCTCAGATCAGACTCATGTTACTTAAAAACTATGACTAAAAACTAGCCCAAACCATCCAGAACTGCTCTTTGATGTACTTATTTTATTTAAGTTTCTGACATCCATGCTAAAGAAAAAAAATTGCTGCACACTTAGCATGCTATTTTAAAAGCTGCTTGATCTGTGAGTTTTAGTTTGCTTTGCCATATCAGTTCTAAGGGGAAGAAAAACACCTTTAACCTGATATTTAGTAAATCTGGCAATATTTCTAGTTCTAAGGAGGGTAAAAACACCTAGTGGTGTATTTTTCTGGTTTTAACTAATTATATTTTAAAACATTAATGAAAATGCAAAGCATAGGAAATATTTTGTTTTTTTCTGGAGTCAGTAGATATTTGTAATGCTTACAGTAAAAATACTACCTCTGAACATAATAGTTATGAGTACATTGAAATAAGTAATTTCATTTAAAAAAGGTTTCTAAGTATTCGGTCATGTTTTTATAGTGTGTGTACTAATGTCAAAAGTTGAAACTATTTGTTATTGTGGAATATTTTGCAGTATGTTACTTAAATGTACTAAGTAGCTACTGGAACTATGTAGCAGAGAATCACGTTTTTCAGTAGAATTTCTGTTGTATTTTAACTATATTTATTAAGGACTATTTAATCTGTGGTGTTTATTTGCCCATGCAACTTGGTATCTGCAGTAGAGAAATAATTTCTAAGGGAAGTTGGATTGATATTTTTCTCTCTCTTTCTTTTGTTTTTTAAAGCCCATTCTTACTGGAACTGCAGCTGTAGGATCTGGTTTGACATGGCACAGAACTCTTCCATTATGTGCAGTCGGAGGAGACCATAAAATTTTCTTTTGGGTTACTGAAATGTAAAATAAGTATTTGCCTTCAATATGAAACTTGACAGCATAATGCCTTTTTTCTAGTAAAATGAAGAAATTTACTCTTTGTAATGGTTTTCACTTGGACAACAGCTTAAAGAAGGAAGCAAGACATAATTCGTGTTTGATTTTTAGCTTGCAAGTGCAAGAGCTTTTGTAAAATTGGATATCATTCATCTCGTTCTTGGTTATTTCTATTAAAGTAAAATGTACATTTTAAACATGGTATTTAGTGTGAAATGAGTTTTTATTTAAGGGGTTTTTAAAGAGATTCTGTGTCCTACTACCAGTGAAGAACCTAATGGCAAGATCAGAATGATAATTTGAAGGCAATTTACATCAAACCTGTCAAACAGCACAGTGAGGTTGTTTCCTGCTTACAGCCTTTTACTTCCAGTCTTTACAGGAAAATGAAAGGCATTCTGCTTTCTGGAAACCTTTTTCCTGTCCTTCCCATACAAGACCTAGAACTGAAGTAAAAAAAGAAGACAGAAATAACTCCTGTGTTAAATATCTTTTTTGCATGCTTTTGCAAGTGAAGGCATGCCAGGCTATTTCAGCTAGTGTAACAGCTCCTTACAGTGTCGTAGCCATCCTTATTAGCTGTTGTTAGATTTTAAAATATTCGTTTGTTCTTATTTACGTGGGACACATAAAACCAGTTCAGAAGTAGGACATCGGTAAGTAAGATTACAATCAGCTTTTGAAACTAAGACCATTTTGTATTTCTTTTAATCGTTTATCCTTGAGAATTCTGCTCTCCAGCTGCCACCAAAATTACCTAAAATGAATATAAAGTTCATTTTCAGTTCCAGTGTACTGGTGTATGCCTAAACTGTAAAATAAGCAAATGTTTCAATGTTACAGTGCTCTGTTTATCTTGTATCTGTTGTCTTACCAGAGATAGGAGCCTTAAAGGGAAGTTTAATTCATTTGTAGCTAAAAATTTTTGTGGGTCGGGGAGGAAGGGCTGGCCTGAGGCACTGTTACCCTTTCCGTGTGTAGTGAAACTGAAACAAACGTGGATTCTTCTGTCCTCAGAGCAAACTTCTCACAGCTTCTGCCTATGCAGAATATATGCGCGCTGCTCAGGACCCACACAGACAAGGCCAGTTTGCACCAGGTGTGTGCAGGTGCACCCTTGAGTGAGACTTTTTGGTTTAGAATTGCTCAAGACCCAAGAGGGCAAAGGACAGAAACTCTTTTGTTCTGTAGTTAAGTCAGAAACCAGGATGTTTGCTTTTCATACTCTGTTTTTAAGGACTACTTTAAACTGTTTACCCAGGAATGATCTTGCCAAGTTCAAGGCTCTTCATTTTATACTGGAAGGAAGTAATATGAATATTAAAAAATAAATAAATAAATAAGAGAGCGCAGCTAATGTTTTTAGCATGTTCTCCATGCTCTTTTGTACAGAACAAAATAATTAGTTAATCCTCTCATGTTGCCTTAGCACAGTACTTGGAAAACTGAAACCTGACAAACCATTTTCAGAGAACTGCAAACCATTTATCATTTAGTTTCCATTTTCTTTTTTTTTTTTTTAAGGAACCTACATAATACCTAACATTTGTATTTCTCAGTCTATTTAGATGTGAAGGGTTGATAATTCTCTGAACTGTTTGCAAGATTTGTACAAATTCTGGCACACCAAGATTATTGAGATTGGGGGAGACATTGCTTAAATTCAGCATAGAGAAAAATCATTGAGGCAATATCAGTTTCATAGAGAAAACTACTAGAATACCCTTTGCAAGCATACATTTAGAAAACTCCATGGGAAATCAAGCAAATGTTAATCCTCACTGATCTTTTCAGCTGTTCATTGGACCACCTTATTAAAAACAACTATTGCCCCTTGTGGAGGATCAGGTGACACCATGTCTGGAAAATTTTTTTGGACCAGCTTTTTGTTTAACTTGTCTCTCAGTTGTATAGCTGTTTGGGTTCTGGGCTGATTCTAACCTGAATGTGGTGTCCTGGGACTTGTAACAGTATAGGAGCACACAAGATGCATATGAACATTGTGAGCGACAGTAGCACTTGCCAGTTTTTCTCAGCTTATGCAGCTTTTGTTTCGCAGTTGACCCGAGGCTCTGATTCTGTGCAGTATATGGAGCAGATCAATTTCAGTACTTTAAAACTTATTCTTGCCTTTTCTGTGTACCCTAATCACAAATCAGGTATTTTTTACTAATGATGAAGATAGAGCTCTGATCAGTTTTCTCTACACACGGCTTTTCCACTCCAAGTTAGCATCTGGAAAGTTGACATCTTCAAAATACTAATGTTCAACCCAACTTCATTTTGGTAACTTTTAAACTCTTAATCTCTTTTCCTTTACTGGAAGGTGGAGCTACAGGACAGGGCCTTTAAATCCCAGCATATATATGTACACATGCATAAGGTATAAACTGCCAGCAGTTACATACTGTTACTTATTTCTCAGTCTGACATTTATCATCCAACATGGGTGCTGGTAAAAAATACATTTTCAAATTGTACACACTATAAATCTGGATATTATCACTCAATTATTTTTATAAAACCTCTCCTTGGGAGTTCAGTCATTTATATTTACAGCTGAATAAGTTAATTTAACTAAAACTTTTTAAAGGGGTTTTGGAAAATTTGGATCATTTTCCTCCCTTCCCTGCTTTTTACTTTTGATACCCTGCATTTCCTAACTCTAGCTGGGACGGAGAAGTGCTGTGTTACAGTTTTCTAGGCAGTATTTTCAGGCAAAAGCAGGAAGTACTAGAAAGTTCACAGAAGAGTATATTCTTGGGAGATTTCTTATCCAGCTTTACAGACGAAGACATTTAGATAAGATCTGACTACACATTTACATTAATTTTCAGTGCCACTGCCTGGAAAAAATTGTATTACAGACACTTTACAGTAAACGAGATTAATTCTTGAATATAATTTAGTTGGAATTTTAAGGTAATTAAGATGGCAGAATAAATAAGTTATACAAACTGCTCTGTTGCCCAACACAAATTTGCACAACTCCTGCAAGCTAGGAATTGAAAGCTAAACCTGCTGAATTTTGTAGGTTGGCCTGCTGCTCTTCCTTTGGGAGAGGTGAAAAATTGAGCCAACAGCATGTTAGTGCTCCAAAGCAGAGTATGAATCACAAGTTGTTCAATAATTCAATTAGTATGGCAAAAAAACTTTGCTATACTATCTTATTAAGAGAGAAAAAATGATGTGCATATGATAGCAGGTTAGTAATAAATACACTGGGAAAGTTATAAACTAAAATTTTTTTAAAAAATTTTAAAAGCTGCTTCAGTAAATAAATGAGAATTTTATGCCAACTTGAGTAACAGAATTAAGTGCTCTGTGTACAGCCACCATTGATCCTGTATATGGATTTTTAGAATGCTTTGGCAAACTGTAATGATTTGGACGTAAATGGAGAACTTTGATAAATTTTAACCCTAAATTAGCATAATACATTTGGGATCTAATATTCAAAGTATTACAGTAATCAGTGCATCTTTATTCATCTCGTCTCAAGAGAAGTTTCCACCTGACAGCCTCAGACTATGATGGTTTCCTAACTGCCCTGAATTTAGTTGGGTTTATTAATTGCAGCACTATTTAGATGTAACCATGGAGAATTTCCACTAAATACGGAAATCCACTACAATCCATTCGGATTTACTGCTGCAAAACAGGGACTCCAGATCACCCCAAATTTGTGTTTTTCAGAAGAACCCAGAGCTATTCAGTCCTCCTTGTTTTTACTCCCCATGTCCAAAGCGTGGCACTTCCCCACAGAAATGAGCACAGAACAGTTCCTTCCCTGGCTCTTCTCCTTATTTCCTTGACGATTGACCGCAGGGGACGACACCTCCGAAGCTCCGCTACGCAGGCCCCCGTCCCGAGGCCTGTGCAGCGCCGCGTGTCACCGTGACCCCCCCTGGCAGCCCTCAGCGGTGTCAGCGCCTGCCCAGCAAAGCGCTGCCAGACAAGGCACCCCCGAAGCGCGGGGCTCGTCCGCGGGGTCGATTCCCGGGGCACGCCCGGCCCGGAGGGCTGCGCCCCGGGACTGCGCTTCCCAGGAGGCAGCGCGGGACAGGGGCGCGCCCCGCCCCGCCGAGCTCGGGNGGGAGCGCCCGGGGCGCTAACGGGGCCGCCCTCACACCCCGGAACGAGCGGGCTCTGGTCCTTACCTGTGGCTCCAGCTGCTTTTCAGAGGCCGTTTGCTGCAGGTTCTGTGCCAACGTTGTATTTGAAGATTAAGCGGTTTTCAGCATCGATCTGGGAGGCAAATCCCGTGCAGAGCTGTTTACTCGCTCCTTCGAATGTTGCAGAAACTTTCTTTTTAAACTTAGTTTTCTCAATACAGAGCATAGAGACAGGACCTTTCCAATTTACCCGGTGACTCTTCCATGTCCTGTGCCACCTCACAGATTTCTGCTAAGGTCATAAGCACTGCTTGGCAAATTTTGGAAGCACAGAATTGAATTTAGCAGATCCTGTTGTACAGGTGCACGGGCTGAAGGCTCAAGGTAGTAGCAACAAAAATCTCACAAAAATTCAGGATGTTTTAAGCTGGCCACAGTAAATTGTATATTAAATGCACTGATAAATCAGCGACTGTAGAAGAGGTGAAGACCAGAGAGTCACTGTATTCACCAAAAAAGTGCAGCAGAATCTTGGCTGCTAATAATATTCCTTGTAAATCTTCCACTTAAATCAGTTACAATTTCACAGGCTAATTTCCTCTGTGAAGGTTAAGACTTAAAGAGATTGTCCAAGGTTATTAACCCTGAGGCACTAAAATTTTATACATAAACTTCTGTGGGAAAGTTCCTGATTCCAGTCTTCTGTAATGGTTTAAATAAAAATGCCAACTCTGTGTTACACTATGACCACCATTCTTTTTGGCAAACGTAAGATTCTAGATTTTTGTTTGAAAAGTATGTGAGTATGAAAACTGATTTGGAGAGTAATCTTAGGGTAGTCTGGACTTGCAGATGACATCCAGTAGGGTAGCCATTAAATACTTAGACAGCAACATCTCTACACTTTAGTTTCAGTCATGGTGTTAGTTGTGACCGAGTATTAATATGGCTGGCCAAGTTTGCTTTTCCTTCTTAAACTCCAGAAGGAATGATTCTAATTTCCTCACTGTTTTTAAAAAACATTAACACTGATTTTTATGAATATTCATAATTTCATCTAAAGGTTTCTTCTTTAAGCTAATACTTCATTTCTTGGGTCTTGTCGCCTTTTCTATGCCTATCTTATCTGCTTGTAATTCTCAGCTATCATGTTAGTAGCTCTTCAGTGGCAGAGGATTTGTATGAGTCCATATGTGTATTAGAAAATGGTTTGTGTATGTATGCATTCACAGCAGGCACACTTAAGACATATTTCCAAGTAATTTCTTCTAAAAAATGTGGGTTTTTTAACAGATGTTTTAATCCAAATGTGAAAATTGACATTGATGTGTAACCTAATTTTCTCATGTTTTTTAATGCAGGTTCCTGCTATTCAGCAGAAAAGAACTGTAGCATTTCTAAACCAGTTTGTGGTTCACACAGTGCAGTTTCTCAACCGCTTTTCTACTGTTTGTGAAGAGGTATGTTTATTATTTTCCCAGCTGTCCCTTTATACAATTTTAAAAGATCAAGACATGAGAACCATTCATTTAAATATTTTTGATGCAGCAATACTGGTAGCTTAAACCAAAAAAAAAACGTGGTCAGCTTTCTGTTCAAGTTTTTTTCTTGAGTAAGTGCTTAAGACAGAACTTTTCCCCAAGGGATCCACATGAACTCCTGATTGTGCCACACTCAGTCCTGTTTCCTTAAACTTTTGTGTTTTACACAGTCTTTGAACCTTTTGATACAGGGAATTTATTCCGAGCAGCTTCATCTCTGGTTCTTGTTAAGAAAGTTCTTAATGTTCCGTGTTCTTGTGGTGCATCAAAACTTAGTTTCAGATTGTATCAGCTTTAATTTAAAAGAGTGATATGCTAAGCAATGAATGAAAATTATGTTGAAAAAAGGACATTTTTGGCAAGTGATTAGTATAAAACATGAAGCCCTTTACAGTTTCCTGTAAAAAAAAAAAAAA
>VWZN01013674.1:20561-34732 GCA_013396955.1 Regulus satrapa
ATGTTTTAATCCAAATGTGAAAATTGACATTGATGTGTAACCTAATTTTCTCATGTTTTTTAATGCAGGTTCCTGCTATTCAGCAGAAAAGAACTGTAGCATTTCTAAACCAGTTTGTGGTTCACACAGTGCAGTTTCTCAACCGCTTTTCTACTGTTTGTGAAGAGGTATGTTTATTATTTTCCCAGCTGTCCCTTTATACAATTTTAAAAGATCAAGACATGAGAACCATTCATTTAAATATTTTTGATGCAGCAATACTGGTAGCTTAAACCAAAAAAAAAACGTGGTCAGCTTTCTGTTCAAGTTTTTTTCTTGAGTAAGTGCTTAAGACAGAACTTTTCCCCAAGGGATCCACATGAACTCCTGATTGTGCCACACTCAGTCCTGTTTCCTTAAACTTTTGTGTTTTACACAGTCTTTGAACCTTTTGATACAGGGAATTTATTCCGAGCAGCTTCATCTCTGGTTCTTGTTAAGAAAGTTCTTAATGTTCCGTGTTCTTGTGGTGCATCAAAACTTAGTTTCAGATTGTATCAGCTTTAATTTAAAAGAGTGATATGCTAAGCAATGAATGAAAATTATGTTGAAAAAAGGACATTTTTGGCAAGTGATTAGTATAAAACATGAAGCCCTTTACAGTTTCCTGTAAAAAAAAAAAAAAAAGAAAGAAATATTTGGGTTTAGTAAATTTATGTGATGACATTAGAGTTAAAGGAAATACACCAGACTGACAAGACTAGAATTCTCCACTGAACAGGACAAGAGTCCTCTTTGTAAAAAGGGTGTTTTCTGCTGGTTTTGAGTGTAACCTTTTTGTCTTTAGAGGTTTTTTGGGTTTTTTCGCTAGTTTGTTCAACAAAGAATGCTATACAGCTCTAGCCATTTGAGCTAGGGCAGCAGTCAAATCCAATTACACTAAGCCATGTAATCTGAGAAATTCTGTTATTTGTTGGTGAAGTTTAGAGCCAGACCCGTGACAAGTATAGAATCTGGCTACTACATGAATATATGGAGGTTGAGAGGAAAAAAAAAATATTTTTTGTAGATTTTTAAACTTCTTGTAACTTGATATGTGGGACAGTGTAACCGCCTGATGATGCTGTTGTCAGGTGTCCAAAACTCAGCTGTCACCTGATCTCAGTATTCCCTCTTCCACGGGCCCTGTGGAAATCAGAACATGTATATTTGAAGCCAGCTTGAGCAGGCAGCAGCACTGTGAACTCTGCCTAATAAAACAGTTATTAGTTAACCAAAATGTGTTGTTACCCAGGAGACTAAATAGTTGCTTTATATACTTCTTGAGAGGGTTTTCGTATTCATGAGGTACAGAAGTGTTTTTAATGTGAAAGGTCATGGTATAAGTCAGCAGAAGCCAAGAAACTCAAAATCAGGGCTGACACCATCCTTAACTCTAAATTTCTTGGCTCTAGTCTAGTCAGATAGACCCATAAAATTGCATAATTGTCTTTTGTGCATCTTTACTCCCCCTTATCCAGATAAATGTAGAACACATAGTTCCTTCCAATAGGAACTGACTCCTCTTCATGAACAAAGGACCATCTGTAAACAAGTCAGTGCACTATCCAAAAAGACTAACTCCTGTCAGTCTCCTTCCACTTTTTCTAGCATATTGGCAGAGCTGCCATTTTCTTAGGGTGTTAAAGTTCTGCTTCAGAGCCAGGCAGAATCTTGCCAAGGTGCCAGAAAGCTGTCAGAATGGTACATATCTCTGCCAGCCAGCTCTCTAGCCAACTTAACTTGGACAGGTCTGGTGGAGTATGGTAGTGATTAGTTAAAAGACTGGCAGTTCTTATGGAGTAATTTAGAAAAACTTAAGTTGTATTTAAAAAAACCCAAAAAAAGTCAAAATTTGATTGAGGTGCACCTGGAGCATATAAAGTCTGATTAGTTCTGATTCATTGTGGATTTTGACTGTATAGGACTTTCAGCCACCTGCTGTATTAGTGATCAGATTTTCTCTTTGTATTTGCTCTGTTACATACAAACACATCATCTCTTTTCATCTTCCACATTTGGAAAAAGCTTTGAAGAAGCGTCTTCTGCTACCTGGGAGAGTACATTACGTTGACCATTATTCTCCAGTTGCCAAAGTAAAACTCTATTTACTTTGGCTTTCTTTTGTACATAGTCTGTCTTCATTTCTGTCAATATATGGGAAANCTGTCTTCACTTCTGTCAATATATGGGAAAACCAACTGCAGAGTAAAATTATTTCAAATTTGAACCACTGTAGCTACTGTACTAAAAAGGGTTGTCATTGCCTCATTTGTTTCCTAATGTGATAATTCCATTTGCACTGTGCTCTGCCTTCAGCATGGAGAAGACAAAATGATTTTTTAAACTAGATGCAAACTGGTTTATATATAGAAGTACATAGGGGAGTGTTTTCATATCCTAATTGTTTTCTGTTGTAGAAGTTGTCAGCGCTCTCTCTCCGTATCCAACAAATTGAAACCACGCTCAATATTCTGGACGCAAAGGTGTGTATGGATATAAACTTCGTCTTCTAACAGTGACAGCCTCCTAGATTTTGTGAACTAGCTTCCTTTTTACAGTAATTGAGCAAATAAGTTTTCATAATGATTTGAAGTACCTAATGTAAAATCCTCATACCAACAATTTTCTCTTTGCGTGCTGTGCTACTTATATGTGTAACATTTGAATGTGCAGTTGATACAGAAGAAAGGAACCAGCAGTACCTAGTGGAAAATTTGAGTTTGTTAAGAATGTGGAACAGGAAAGAAACACTTTTTGCCGTACAAACTCTTATAAAGACATTCTTAGCCCCTTTGTAAAACAAAACTGTCTTTGTATTACTGTTACTGGACTGTGAGGACTTCAGCTGATATAAGTAACTAGATAGAAGCTTTGTAAATATTTCTATATTCAAATGTGACCTGAACTGGATCTATGCTGATGTAAATGTGTTTGATTTATCTTCTTTAGCTGAAATGACAAAATATAATCTGTGGTCTTATATAGGAAATATATCATTTACTTGGAGAAAAAACCAACAAAATCCCAAAGTCAATAAATCACCCAGTATAAAGTTTTAACAAGTTCTTCTTTCAATAATGATGGAGGCAATTTCAGTTGGCTTTTCTGGGAGCAAGGGTGAGATATTTTTAAAGTGTTCATTAAGATCTCTGTGGAGAAAAAATAGAGTGATAATACAAACAGAGCTTACTAACACTTAATTTATTTCAAAATATTTATGAATCATCCAAATTAATTATTTTTGCAGAATTCTTCGTAATCACGTTAAATTGAATTTCCTTCAAATAGATTTGTGGTGTGTTTAATATCCATTCACAGCATTTTCTTTAAAAAGTGAAAGATGTAGAAAATTGAAAAATTTGTAACCACTCTCCCATCTGTTAGGTGATAGAGCTGTTCTTGCCATGATTTCTTTCACTCTGGGGGAAGTAGCAGAGATTGCATGGCTCTTGTATGGTTGATAAGTGCAGTAGCAAAATGCTGGGAAGGTGTGGAAGCCTTTCCTGCTCTGCAACCCTGTGTTAACAGTGAAAGTTCTTATTGTAGAAGGCAGCTGAATTGAAAGATTCCTTTTTTACCCAAATCAAAATACCAAAACTAGGGGCAAAAAGTTACAATTTTCTCATGTAAAACCTACCTGGACAATAAGTGGCAAGCAGTGCGCTGCAGATTTTGTTGTACATGTAGTCTTATGAAGTGCTCATTGCTTATTTGTTGATGTTTCTTGCATTCAGTTATCCTCAATTCCTGGCCTAGAAGACGTCAAATTTGAAGTGTCCAGTGAAAATGTGAGCGGTGTTACAAATGGTCCCATGGCACAGGCTGCTACAGATCAACAGACAGCTGGATCACCTCCGTCTGGAGTAAGTCATGAAGCATAACTCATACCTTAAAGGAATAGAGCTCTCCAGGTCAAGTTTTTAATGTCATTTGAAGTAGATAGAAGAAGCGAGTCTATTGGAAGTGAGCAACCAACTGTAAGAGTCTAAGGCTAGGCTTTTCTCTACTGGCACTGTTTTAATAAGTAACTTAAAACAAAAAAGGATACACCCTTTCTTAACTATGTGACTTAAACAATTAGAACTAACTCAAAGCTAATGGTAAATCTCTCCTTCCTCTTTTTCAATCCCACTAAAATATGAACATGAATTACGTGACGGGGCTCAGAAGGTCATGAATGAAAGCAACAGTTCAAATTCACATCATCACAACTGTTTTCTCATTTTTTCAGAATTTGAGCTTTTAGCTCAAATTGGAATTTCTAGCATGCTTTATTTTAAAGAGTTTAATATATTGAAGGCTTTCTGTATGTTATCCTCCATGTACAGAAAATACCAGCTTATTAAAGCAATCAGCATTAAGACACTATCCCTGCAACTAACTTTTTGTCATTTTAGGGAGTTTATTGTGTGTGATTGGTTGTTTTTTTAACCCAGACATTTAAATCCCATGATCACCACTTAAATAAATGAGCCTTTCTGGCCCATTTGTAGATGGAGTTCTTTTCTCTGTTTCCTCTTACAGTTTCTTCCCATGGAATCCTCAGTTCTAAACTCTGCTCATTCTCTTATTTGGTGTAAATTGATGTGGAGAAGCAGTAGCTGGAGCACCCTGCTGCTTTTGCCTGCCTGTCAAAGGTTGTAACTCTGATTTGCGGGCAGCAGTAGGGAACACACTGGACAGCATTACATGTTCTAGCCTTGTTAGAGAACGACTCACCATGAGTTTATTTTCTGTAAAATGTTCCTCCTCTTAGATATTAAAGGATATAAGTATATTTAAGTATGTAAAATTTGTGTATTTCTGAAAGGATGTTCCCAATGATGCTTTCAAGTGATTAGTTTTGTAGAAAAAATACAGTTTTCTGTTTTCTTTTAATAGCGCTAGAACTTGGTGTCATTTTTCGTTTCATTTAAATTAAATATGTTCAAGGAACCTTTGATTTCATTATATTATCCTTTAATTAATGATTTATATTCAGAGGTATTGTTTAGAAGTTACATGATCTGTATGAAACCTTTTTCAGGGAATCACATATTTTGAGGAAAAAAGGCATTGGAGAAGATTTATACATGTACTCCTTATGAGTATTTTTCGTAAGACAACCTTTTACTGTGTTATTCATTAAATACAAGTTAGCAGGGTTATTAGGAGCTTTATGTTTTTTTCTATGTATTGTTCAATAACTTAAAATTGAATTCCTGTGTAAAAGTAGGAAGACACTTGTAACAGCGAACAATGAAGAGGTACATGTTGTGATTTCATACATCTAGGAAACCCCTAATTTTGTGAGTGTAGATCAGAGTATTGTTGATGATGAAGAGTTGCACCTTACCCTAAAATCCCCCGTTTCATGGATGGGAATCTCTCCATAGCTGTGGTGTGTACACCTAACCATTAAAGGGTTTGTTCTTCACATACAGCAGAACAATACACAAGAAGAAGGGTTACAGAAAACGGAGGTAGTGACAGAAAATGTCACAACTGTGGCCAAGGATCCAAGATATGCCAGATATCTCAAAATGGTACAAGTGGTAAGTCAGTTCTCATGTCATTTTTTGGCTAGGATGTTATTTTTTGGTGGAATGTACCACACAGCTGTAAGTGAACCTTAAATGTCTGAAAAACATATATTGCAATAGTAATCTTTAAGATAGGATAACATCATGATATTCTAGCACATCTTCTCTAATAAATGAATTAATGTAATATATTCCCTCAGACAGCTTCTGGCAAGATCTTTGTACAAAATCCTGCTGGTAGACTTGTGAACTGAAGGTGTGAAATGTGTAAATGCAAAGTGATATTAGCCGGAGGCAAAGAAGATGCCACTGAAAGTGGAGTTGTCCTGGCAAATTGGAGTCATTCCCTGCATACAGACTGATTGCAGTCGGATTTTACTGTAGGGTACAAAATACAGCTTTGCAAGTATAGTCCAGAGCAGGAGTACTTGATATTTCTGTAAGGACCAAAGTAGACATGCAGTGATTGCTTCACTGTCTGGTTCCACTCCAGTTTCCTGTTATTCATGATGCAGGTTTTGTTCACTTCTTTATCTCTGGTCTGTGCTACAGACAAATAGGAAATAAATGTTTGTAACTTCAATATTAACATGTCTGAAATCTAATGAGGGAATGAGAAGGTGAATGGGAGACGATTTGTGATATTTTTAAGGGTCGTTTCACAGCCACAAGCTTAAAAATGAGTTGGAAACAAAGAATTTATTTCAATTTATTTTCAATTTCTCAGTGGGAATTTTCTTCTAAAATAATATATATTATACTTCTGGAAAGTATGACTATGTCATAGTATTAATGAAATGTTGCTTATGTTAAAACTAACTTCATGGTTTCACTCAGTCTTCAGAGAAATTATTACAATTGGTCTGCTTCATCCCTTAAATGATGTTCCAAACCTTATTTTTCACTTGAATCCCAAATTGGCACTTTATGGGTAGCTTATTACAAACCATTTGGAAAACCTAGCAGTGGGATAGTAGCAGAGCGTAGAACACTATGTTACTGTATTGATTTAATGCCAGACTTCAAAGTGGATTTGAAAGTGCTGGATGGTCTAATTACTTTGAATTTATTTTTTTTCTTGAGACTGCTAGAGGAGTGAGATCTCACTTTCCACATTTCTCCTGTGTACTGGCAGTACCTGGTGTCTCCTATGCCAGGTGTAAACAATGTGGTAGGAAAGTCAAACTCACATACTACAAATTAATGTGTGTTTTTATATTTGCCAAACTTGTCTCCTTGTCCAGTCAAGTATTTCAGTTAGTGTAATTTATTTGCCCAAATTAAGTTTCTAGCTGAAGATTTGTTTGAACTGATAATTTATTTATTACTCACAATGTTTGTAGTATAAAAGAACACCATTCTACACTAAAAGTAGCTCTTCCATGAAATTATGACAAACTCATTTTAGTAGAGTGCAGTTGAGGATACTAAATTCTTACTTTTTAAAATTTACAACAATATTCCAAGAAATCATACAAAAGCAGTACCATATTTGCAGATTTAAATTTAGGAAAGCATGAAAGGTAAAGTAATTGCAATGCCGTGATTGTATTATAAACAGATATAGGTACAATCTTAATGGTTTTTCTTTGGATAAGAAGTCTACAAGGGCATTTTGATAAAACTTCAGATTAGTTTTGTGAATCTATGATATATGAGACAAGTTTTTCTCACAGATTTGAATGCACACAATGTTGGAATAAAACATATTCCAAGTGTGAACATAAAAACAGCCCATTCTTAGAAGTCCTATACCCATTTGCTTTGATTGAAATCAAATATGAATTCTGCCTTGCCTGATCAGTTCTGTTTTCACCTGGTTTGAGTTGATGCATAAGCAACTCATCAGTGACTTGTAAAGTGGGGAAAGTATCCTAAGAACAGTCAAGCAGGGGAAAAGCATTAGTACTGATGGTGTGTAGGGATGAGACACAATCCCTGGTGTCCAAATCTATACTAGAATAACTGAATTTTTAAACCGTCATGAAATACTCTTATAAATATTCAAAATATTCACCTTTGTAATGAACATTAGTTTTGAAGTACTGAGATGTTCTTTTATTTCAAGCTACTACATTGCAACTAAGTGACCTTATTTGACATTATGCCTGGTAGATTGCTAGAACTGTGTACCTGTGCGTGTGCTGTTCCACGGTGCTCATGCACAAGCCTTGATTTTCATTCTTGTTGTGGAACTGTCTCTAAGATCACATCTTTCCCTGGGACATTACCCATGGCTGCCCATTATTTTAACACTATTTTACTTGCTTTTGGACAAAAGATACTAGTCCTGCACCACTTTTCATTTAGAATTTCTTAGACCACCAGTAACTTTGTCCCTTTCGAATCAGAAATTGTATCCTCATTTGGTTTGGGTTTTTTTCCCCATATCTTATATTGGCATGGAGTGGTCCAGATGGTATTTCTGATTGTTTCCAACAAGAGATGGCAAAGCAGCAAGTTGCCTTTGAGCAACTGTAGTGGAAACATAGGAGCAGTTTGTTGGAATGTATCTCATGAGAGGATGTGGGTCTTGGATATGTGATCCAAGATAAGAGGATATTTGGGTGTTGATGAGTAAAATAAAGTGCAGAAGCTGTGGAAGGACTGCAGTGAAGGGAAGGAATTTTTTTAACGCATACATAGTTGGCTGAAATCTGTCCACAAGTCACAGAAGATTCAAACCTTACTGCACAAGCAGTTGTGTTTGGAGAAGTCACTTTTAAATTGTGCTTCTGTTTTCATGTCCTGTTTGCCTTTTTCTCTGTGCTTTTTAGACTTCTCCAGTCTTTTGCACTGCCTTAAGAGATCCTTCTGGAGTGGTAGCAGATGTACTTCCCTGGTTTTCCTCTCTCCCATATCTTCAGCATACCTAAGTCTTTCCTAGCCCAACTTCTCTGCTGTCTTTGTGCTACTTTGTGCTTTCTCCACATTTTTACCCATAGAGATAGCTTCAGCTTCATAATTTTGTCTGCATGAAATACAGGTATATCTATCCAGTCTTGATTCTCTCCCTGCAACTTTATCTAGATATTTTGCCATAAATATACAATGGATTAAAGGGGCCTTTAATCTCAATCATTTTTTGCTTCTAGGTTCATATTGATGACAACTGAGATTATTGTTCCACATGGTTGTTTGACTAGTGACATGCATAAATTTATATGAAAGTGTTGTTTAAAAGTACCTGTGTTATTCAGATCAACTGTTTGTGTCCAGTAGTTTTATGTTATTCTTTCTCCTGTTACACAGGGTGTTCCTGTAATGGCAATACGAAACAAAATGATTTCTGAGGGGCTAAATCCAGATCTTCTCGAGTAAGTAATTTTGGACTCCCAGTAGGGCTGCGCTGCAACTATGTGTTTAAAAACTTGGAAAAACATATGCTTACAAAAGGTTGTTCTAGGTTGTGAGCTGTAACAGTGACAGGCTAGCATTTAGCAATGAGCACTCAAATAAAAGGTCAGTAGCCATTTCCAGTGCTCTGTTTAGACTGTGAGGTTTTTCCCAGATACTTGCTTTCAGCACTCCCAATAAGAAAAAGTCATTATTATAGAATAGTAAGAACAAACTGAATCTTATTTTGCTGATGCATGAGAGACAACACAGTTGTTTCCACATTCCCTCTACAGATGTAGTGTACAACTTGACTTCAAAATTGACAGTGTAAATTGAAGTCAGCAGTTTAAAATTTTGGCTGTTGATTGAGATAGCATGATGTGAAGATGACTAAGAATAGGTAGTGATTTTCAAATCTTCTTGTCTGGCCATAAATGTTAATTTTAGTCTTATTTTACAGTCGACATTTAATTTAATTCTACTGTATTATTTCACAGAATTTGTTAAACTGATTAAAGTATTAACTTTCATTCTTACATTATAGACTCCAAAGTGTTTGAAGTATTTTTGCATTCTTTTCAGAAACTAGCTACTTGTTAAATAAAATAAACCTAAATTATCATCAGTCACTTTAGCTCCCAGCTACTTCCTGGTCTAGATAAGCCTAAAGTAGTTATTCCTCTGTTGGGTTTTTTACTGATTGAATGAGAAATATAAAAAGACCCTGTGCAAGTTGGAGATAGGTTTAGCAAACATGGGTTTTCTATGTTATATGTCTTGTAATTTTTGCTGTGCTTTCAAGTCCATACCTTTCTATAAATGCTGCTATTTCTTCATGTTTGGATGAATAATAAAAGATAATAGGTTAAAATGTCAAAAGCTATTTTTAAAAAGGTGTCTGCTTTTGGATTGTCTATTTTGCATTAAGACAGAAACATTTTTACTGTGGATTGAGCTCACAGAATATCTTTGGGGTTAGATCTCAAAATCCATCTTCAAAGATCTGTGCAACAGTAATGCTTAGTCAGATTTTCTTTAAACTGTTACTGGTTTGAAAACTGGTTAAAGAAAATTAATTATTTGGCAACATGCACAATGTGGAACATATTAAGGTATCAAGACCTTTCCATTTCCTTGATTTCTTGTCTTGATATTATAGGCTTCATCTTCTATATGTATCTTGCCATTCACACAGCATTTCTTGGGTCTTCAGCTTCCTTAGGTCTGCTCACTCAGTCCCAGAGGAAATCAGGAAAACCTCCACATGGCTGTGTGCTCAGTCACCTACTGCAGACTCCCCCAGCTCCTTGCCATTGGCAGAGCATGGGTTATTTGTCGCTGTAGATGTGCTAATTCTAATGCTACAACATTGTTTCTACACTCTCCTCTTGGCTTTTCCATCTCTGTTATTACTCGTTTCTCAGCTTTTTATACCATTTGTTGACTGCCTGTTCTATCAAGCTCCCAATTTACCTATCTTTAATGTTTGTTTCTTATCCTTCCTCTCTTGCCTGTCTTCAGTTCCAGAAGAGTTTGTCCTGCTCTCATGAACTAAAGGAATTCAGCACCATCTTCCTCCTCTTAATAAATGAGAGGTTTTGCACTGGTCTCTCCAGATCACATGTCTTTGCACAGGTCTTCTGTTTTGTCATTACCACAGCAACAAGGAATAATATAGTGAAGTGGTATTTGCATGAGAAAGCAATTGCTTTCTTCATTTCTGATAGAGGTGTGCAGGGGGGAGGGGGGGAGAGAGAAGGCTCTTCTGTAGTTCTTTAACACACTTCTCATCTTTGCACCAAAAATGTTTAGGAACACTTTAAATTTACCGTAGGAATTCCCAACAGAGAAATTATACTAAACAAAACTAACATTGGAAAAGAAATGCTATACTCCCCAAGATAAATAAGAACAGGATGATTAATACAACTGTCAGCTTAGTTTAAAAATGCAGTATTTTATCCAAGAGATGTTAACTGTCATACAGGAAGTGAGTTTCTCTGAATATAATTTCCCCCTAAGTATAATTATGTGTGTGTTTTCTACCTTGTTTTTAGCCTTTATCAGGCTCTGTGTTCCTTGTATGTCAAATTCATTGCATACTTAGGAGGGAGAGTCCATGGAGAGCCAGCATCTTTGGACTGTAATGTTAATTAGTCTTTAGGTGGCTTGTGCCTTTCACCTTCATTTCCAGTAGATTCCCCAAGCAAACCTTTTGCCACAGTGATCCATCCTAAATATTCTCTTTAAAACTAAATACAAGACGTCTGATCATTTGTAGTCAATAAAAATCCCATGGCTGCTCTCGCATGTCAAATTTAACCCAATGTTCTAGCCAAATTCCACTCTGAGTAATTCTTTTTTGCTTTACTAAATTATCCCTGCAGTTTTAGTTGGATACAGTATTGTTCATTTCCTGTCTTATTTTTTTCCTGTACTATTTACACTGCTCAATGGTGTACAGAATGTTCCTTTCAGCCCTAGAACCTCTGAAGATTGAAAAAAATGGAATTAATCATTATTGCCTGCTTTCAACTCTTTCTACAAGTGTTTGCCACTTCTTAATGATCTGTCATCATTTCTGATGGCATCAAAGGTATGCATTCACACTGGTGTCTACAGAGTTTTGATGTCCAGTGAGTTACAGTTTGTAGTGTTTGCCTTTCAGTTGTAGGTGAGGCAATACCACTAAGGTGTGAGTTTGTGAACCATAAACAGTTAATGTGTTAAATGTTGTGACAATAAAGTGCCTGCAGTTGTCGTGCAAGGAAGGTGCTGTTACGTGCTGAGCTGCTTGTGCTCTCAGCTAGATTTGCAATACAGAATGTTTTTGTTGCCTGCAGGACCCCAGATGCCCCTGTGCCTGCCTGGGGAGACGATGGCAAAGCAGAAGACAGTTCTGATAGTGAATCTTCATTCAGTGACTGAAGAGACTGATTCCAGCCTTTGGAAACCTTTGTGAAGTGCTCATGTTTTTGGAGCTTTATCACACAATGGTTTTGCCTGGATCAGTGGGTGGCATGGTTTATCTGATGGCATTTTTGAGAACTAAGATCTTCTGTGTTCTCTTCTGGAAAGTTTGTACAGGCAGCGTGTTTCCACCTGAAGCCTTCCCCCATGAAGATGAATCATGAGATCCTTGCAGTTTTTATGTGCATCATGTCAGATTTGTTTCTGATTCTGCTGAAATTACTTAGTAGGGTTCTAGGAATTCCACACCTCTAAACCTCCATGTCTCTAAAACTGCATTCTGGTCATTGTTAGATTTTCTGTGTAACACATTTAATGTAGGTTGCCTTCTTTTTGCCCCATAACTTAAAGGTAAAGTAACTTTGCAAAATGAAAGTGTTTCATTGATGAACTGTACTTTTTTCTCAATATCCTATATCTGCAATGATGCAACAAGAATTACAGGTAAGTAAGCTCTCTTAGGGTGATTGCAAATCAGTGATACTCAGGTTTGAGAAAAACTAAAATACAAGTGAAAAAGATATTAAAACCTATTTTTAATCTATCCTCAGAGCATATACAGTGCCACATTAAAGTCTCTATGAAACTGTTAAAAAAAAATCCTGCTCTTGAGGGGTTGATTTATCCAATTCAGGTTGTGGTGTTGTAGAAAGGTACAAATGTGGCAAGGTTGGTTTGAAAATTATGCTGGGGAAAAAAGCAAGAGACTGGGAGATCATTAATGTTGTCTTCACTACTTGTTCACTGTTACGTGGATCAGTTTGAAACCATTTTCTGACTTCATTGGCCTTACTGGAAAGAAGCTGTGGCTGAGCAGTTTGCTTAGGATGAGAAATCACCTCCAAGCTGGTGTCTTTGCTGATAATTTCAGCAAAGAAGCTAAAATTCAGTTTGTATAAGGATAAAACTACCTTGGCACCTCTTAAGCATGCACTGAGGACCAGTGTAAGGAAATGCCTGGTGTGCCCTGAAGATTCCCCTCAAAATTACTTGATGTACTCCATGACTCAAAATTGATATTTCATTAAAGAATCTTCTTTAATACAGTTTGTTCCACATGAAATCCTTCGCAATCTGTTTGAATTCCCCAGATTGTTGTGATTATACCAGAATGCTGTGTGCCAGGCAGTCATTAATTTTCTAGTATTTCACATTCTTGCTGTGACCAAGAGAAGACTAAAACTGAAGCTCCAAGTATGTAAGTTTGCTAGCCTTCATGACCGAGTCAATATCTTCTCTCTTAGTTGTTTGTTACCTGTTTTGGTGATTTTTTCTGTAACTTAAGCATGGCTCCCATTGCATCTAGCAGACATATGCTCTCCACAACCTGGAAATCAGAGTAATGACTGAATCCCTACAAAAGCGTATATGCACTAGAGAATGTCTAGAGGTGGTGTTTCAGTGATGGGTTAATTACTGTTGAACACTTTAAAATGTACTTAATAGTTAACACTTGGTAAAACACAAAAAATATTAACATACTAGCAATAAGTATTTCAAATGTAAATGTGATAATGTTATTTCTGAATGTATATATTGAAACATTCATGACTTTTAAAAATCTATATTTGAAAACTCATTTAAGCAGTCTGTATAATAAAAGCTGTACTTTGTAAACCAAAATTGTGGTTTTTATTTTATGCCTATATCTTGTTCTAAACAAGACAATGACAATTCTTCCAAAGTCTCTGGAATTCATTCTGGAAAACTAACTTTGCTGAAGTTGTATCAACGTGCTAGCCTAAGGGGAGAGTTTTGGAAACTGGGGTTTGGAGTTAAAGTTAACCCATGGTGGCACTCTGACTGCAGGAGAACTGAATATCCCAAAACCACTGTTCTGAGAAGTAAATTTAAGGAAGGCTGATATTAATGAGTATTACATGTTTGATGCTTTTGAACTGACATGAACTATGTAGGGAAGTAGCATGATTTAAGAAGTTGAATTGTGACATAGTAGTTAGTTATTTTTCTAAAGAAATAAGCAAGGTTACCAAAAGACATTTAAGAAGGTGTAGCTTCAATTGTTTAACATTCTGAAGAAACTTTTAGTGTAAAATAGTTTTAATTTGGAAAAAAACCTAAAATCAGTTGTCTTTTACACTTTTATGTGGAATGAAAAAGCCTCTTACGTACGGATACTTGCTAAAATAAGGGACAATTAGTCAGTAATTATATATGTCAGAGAATAAAATAATAATATTAATTAATATTCATTAATAGGGATTGTGAATTTAACTGCTTAAAAATTGGATGATTTTTTGAGGGTAGAAGCTTATTTTGGAGTAGTGCAACATTGGTAAACTTAAGAAACATTAAGAA
>VWZN01013674.1:37108-64169 GCA_013396955.1 Regulus satrapa
ATTTTTTGAAAAAACAAAAAAAAAACAAAAAAAAAAAACCCACTATAACCTGTACTTGGAAAAAGAGAATAACACTAAGATCAGCACTTTCAGCTGTGTGTGATCAGGTCAGTTTTGCTTTCCATAGTTTTACATAGCAAGAAACTTAAGTTCATCATGGGCTCAATCTGTCTGGAGATCAAATTTCCTCTGTCTCTGAAAAGTTGATCCGAAGTAACAGTCTTACAGTGAATTTGTCTGCAGAATGGGACATGTATTTTCTTATTCTTCTGAAAATTTGGCGTCCTTCTGTCTGCCATGCCTGCACTGGTGTCCAGAGTGTTATTCTCCTGATGCTTCATGAGATGGTGTCCCCATTCAGGACACCTTGCAAGGAGCACAAGAACTGCCACATTAACTGGAGCCCATGGCTTGCAGTTCTGTCTCTGCTAGAAGACAGTACTGAATACCTGAAGGGAAGACATGAGGAGCACCTCAGTGTTCCTGCATTCCCTTTTCCTGCCACCAAGACTTCACTTCAGCCGCAAACAGAGATTGATGTTCAGTACTAAATTACAAGTTTGTTGGTCTTCCAAAAATAATTTCAATAATTTGGGAAGCTGTGGATATTCCTGCTTAGAGTTTGACTCAATAATTTTGCTAATACAATATTGTTTTAAGGGAGTTCCAAGGGCTTGTTCATTATGAGGGAAACGAAACAGAAAATTAAAATAATATTCTTCATGCCATATAAAAAATGAGTGACAGAAACAAGCTTAGCATAGGATGTGTCACATATTGAAGAAACAAGTCTGAAAAGTCAAAAATTAAAATTCACGTCATTGGGTGAGGACAGATGCAGCACAAAGCACAGAGTTTTATTTGCTAAAAAAAAAAAAAAAAAAAAAAAAAAAAAAAAAAAAAAAAAAGTTTGGGCTATATCTTGACCTTAAACTAATGAATTGTTTTCTCCTTCAATATATTTCCCATTTTCAGGTTAATATGTGGAAAGGAAAATTCTGAATAAACATTCACTTTGCGGACAGTTGGTTTTCTTTGCTTGAGACTTCAAAACTTGTGCCCTCTCCCTGAAGGAATGAAATGGTAAATAATGGCATTCTCTAATTTAGGCAGTACATTCTTTGCCTCTATCAGGAAAATTAATCCACGACCGTCAGAGGTTTATGTCCAANTTGTAAAAGCAAATGTCTTATACCCATTCATCAATCAGTGGAATCCTAACATTGTTTCTCCTATCTCTTGGTGCTAATCCTGTCTATCACTAGACCCACAGTTTGTTTGTAAAGACACAACCATCATTCCTCTCACCTCTCAAGCTCTTATATGTTCTAGAATAGGTACTAGCAATCCCTTCTTGGGTTTCATTACGGCCTCCTGGCCTGGTCTGTAGAGTCAGAAGTTGTAGTAAAGTGAATGATAGGCCACTTTTTACTGGAAAGAACATGTATCTGAGTGTTGAAATACAAGGCAGAGCAAATAAATCTGAGAGTAATTTTTTACATTTATACAAACAGTCCTTTTTATAGATGATTTCCATCAGCTGTTTGATAAACCTTATCCTTCAAGTGACTTGTAGTGGTGAGAAGTTGAGTACACAACCTGCTGTGAAGTACTGGACAGTGGAAATAGACTTCTGAGGTCCATTTAAAATAATAGGTCTCCTAAGAACTGTGATTACCCTTTATGCTTTTGAACAAATTATCTCTAGTATGCAGTTGACTCCATGCTCCCAGCAGATTGCATGATCTTGGTGTGATTTCCTATAGCACAATCCAGGATATGGGTAATCCTTCCCCAGTGAGAGCCAAACTGTTCACAATGAACATATTGGTTTTTCTTTACTACTTCCCAACAACTCTCTGAAAAACAACACTTCTGTGTGCTGAAATTATCCTTTGGTCTTCTGGATGCAGTTCACCTACTTTTAAAGTAGATCAGAAGAAGAGAGGAAAATGAACAGAGAAAATGAGTTGTCTTTCTCAGCTGTTTCATAATTTGCTTTTTCCTCAGGACACAAACAGTATTTTTGTAAAAACTCGATTAGGTGAAAAATGGTTCATAATGCTTTATCATGTGTTTATTGTAGTTTAGGAAACTGATGTTAGAAGTTTGACTGCCTGCACAAAAGCATATGTCAAGAAAATAATTTCAAAACTGCTGAATTCAGTTAAAATATCATGGGTGGGAGTTTATTAGTAGTATTTTTGTTACTGCAGTTTCTCCTTGCCTGTTACTTGGTTTTTGTATTTGCTTCTGCTTCTATTGTAAATCTGAGTCTTTGTTGCTGTTCTTTCAACCTCCTGGCATCCATGCTTTTCAGTCTTTGTTCAGCTGGCCTATTACCCTATTTGTAACCAAGCTGTCTTTTGAACACTTCCATTTTACAGGATAACTCTTTGATGCTTTCTGCGTATTTTAATTGTGAAAAGTGCTCTAGCTTGATTTACTGTGGAAAAACCATCACTTTATACATGTGTCAGTCCTTAGTTTCCCTCAATTTTTAGAACCTGTTGGCTAGTTTCAGTTACATTTGGGTAGGGAGGAGAGGAAGGTATCCCCAAGAGTGGGGTTCTTAGGGATTTGGTAAAAGATAAATAACCAAGTAAAGGGGAGAGATGGTATAACAGCATTTGAGCTGAAGCCTCCCTAACTGAAGCCTCATCCCCCGACTGATCCATGCCACAAAGAGGTGTTACCAGGCACCTCATTCATGCTTTTGCCCTAAGCCTGGGCTCTCTCAACAGAAGCCTTTGACTCTCTCTGGTTACAGCCCTAACTCAGCTGTAGGATGGTCACCTGGATTCTCTTTATTCAAGCCACGTGTCAATCAGCAGAACACCACAGCACTGATCCATCATCAGCGAGGTTATAACCAGTGACCACTGGTCTGACCAGCAGATTGAACCTGGAGTGCAGTGAACAGAGCTTTCTTTTTCCAGGGTCTCCTGTAAAATTTCATGAGCATAAGGCTGTGTAGTCTGTAGCCCTGCTGTAGGAAATGCACACGTGAACTTACACCTTACAAACCAAAGCCAGTCAGGCACATGCTCAAGCTCCCTAGGAAGTCAAATTCTGTTCATTTCCCTGAACTTCTTGCTCTAAGTATACAGTTACCAGAAAACATTTCAAAATGTGACCAGCTTGGATCAGGAGAGATGCCATGCTTTTGTGGTGACTGAAGCCTTGGCAGAGAGGACAGGAACAACGGGACAGTTCTCCTTGGGAATTATTTATATTGTGCTCACAAGCAGACCATGCTGTGCTGGTGTTGTGTAAGGCAATCCTCAGGAAATCAGGTAGGAGTACAAACTTTCCTTTTGCCGTATAAACAGAGCGTGTTGCATAACTGAACTTGTCTTTCTGCTGTTAGGGATGTTTTTTTCCATTTCAGTTATTGTGTCTATATTGTCACACATATCAACCCACCCTGCCCTAGCTGTTTTTTCCAGGACCTGTCCCTCCTGGGCATCCATCCCTTCACTCCATTGCATGTTGTTACTCTCCACAGGACATCCCGGCATTGCAATGAGCCTCAGCCACCAGCAGCACCAAACACAGCTACCCATCGTCAGGCCCCAGCTGGCTGCTGCTCCCTGTGTTATGAATCTCACCTCTCCTGGGGGCTGAATTGCTCAATCTTGCCCAAGTATTTGACGCTGGATTCTTCTGTCAGATGCCTTTGCTGGGACAGTGTGATAAGTAATGGAGGAGCAGGCTTTGCCAGATGAAACACAATGGGGTTCTGCTGACCCAAAAACTTGGCTTCGGGAGCCATGATCCCCATCTTCCCTTGAAAGGGGGAGGTTCCTCAAGGATCCTCCATTCTCAAGGAGCCACCTGTAATTCTCTTTGTAAATGGCCTGCTTCCTTTTTCAAAAGAGGTTATGTTTTTTGTGTGTGTGTGTTAGCTTTTAGAATGTCTCTGTTGGCCAGCTCACCTACAATTTCATTCACACACTGAGCATGCAGTCAAGCTAGAGCCACAATTAATGCCACACAATCAACAGAGGTAGCAGCCATGCCATTTTGGATGCCGTATTTTGGTCATTGTCCAGGAATGCCCTGCCACACAAGAGAAACTTATGATCAGCAGTCATTTGCTCATCTGTACCAGGTTTTATATCTGTCAGCTGCAAGCAGCTGTCACCAGTGCATTTCATGTCCTTTCTTCAATGCATCTCAGCTTAGCTAGAGGATAGACAGCATTTGTGATTTTAGGTTTGCAGAGCCAATTCCCTTTAGTGCCAGTGTTCACTTAATAGTTTTGCTTGATCTTTTTCTCTCTAGTTTACATACATGGTGAACTGAGGAGAAAAAAGCCATTCATTGATGCTTAACTTTATTATGGACAGAATCTTTATCCTCAGATTTTGAAAGGTTTTATTACATAAGCTCTTTCATGTCACCAAAAAAATGCATCCACACATACTCATTCTCACATGCACGCTCCTAACTTTCCAACATGTTTATATTTTCAGTTCCAATTTGTAACACTTCATCTGTTCCTGAGCAGTTCACACTCTTTTTTTTTTTTTTTATGTTCAAGATCCAGGCAAACAAAATTCCTTCAAGCATCTTTCTGAATCAGAAAAGAAATGACAGTGAAAAGAAGCAAAACAATTAAATTCTCCCCCGCTTATATGAACATTTTACTGAGGCATGTTTTGTTACATAGTGTTATAGTGAAAACAGATGATATTTGAAACTTGGCTTTGAAGCAGGCTTCCCTTCAGCCTCCACAGGCAACCAGACATTCCCCTTCTGCACATCACTTCCAACAGCTCTTTCGTGCAAAACATTTCCCTGTTTATCCTCCAGACAAATTGCAATTGCTGGTCTTGTGTCATTTGTGTACTAAGAAAAATGATGTGTTGTCAACCCCAGACCCCACTTCTCTTTCTAAATCCTTTCTTTCATAAAGAATGAAATGAAAAGAAGAGGGAATTAGTTCATCTTTCTTTTTTTTTTTTTTTGCGATGTTAGTGTGGCTGCTCAGTGGACAGTGCAGTGGGCAGCAAACACAATCAGTCTGTGTACTTTGCCTGATGCCCAGGCTCAGGGGTCAGAGCTTCAGCAGCACTGCTGACACCAGAAGAGCAAATCCTGCATTTGCCTCTCCTAATCTGTGTTCTTTGTAAAATGATTGTGAACAGTTTAGCAAAATGTTTAGTTTGCTTTGATAGCTGGACTAAATTGTAAACAAATGGTAACCACATGTTATGCACGGCAGAATAATTTTGCTTTGTCTGGTTTCATGACAGAATTTACACAGTATTTTTTGTGATCTGAGTGACCTACAAGAGTTTTTTTTTCTACAAGGACTACTCCTTTTCTTTAAAAACAAAGAATGAAATAGATTATGGCAGGTTTGGTTTTTAACTATAGCAGCTGTTAAGTTGATGGAAACCACCCCCGTAAACTTCTTTGGTGTTTTCAGAGATCAGAAAATCTCTTGCTGCTCTCCCAAGGGCCTTTAACAACACTCAGTTGAAGTTCATTTAGTGAAGGAGTGATGGCAGCACACATTACTATTCTCTGTAATTCCTGCCACCACAAACCATTTTCTGGCTTCTCCTCACCTTGCTTTGAAGTGGTTTCCTTTGGTTTATAGTGGTTTTTTTACTCAAGATTTGGGAAGAAGGGCGTACATTGTGGTGAAACCTTCTGTAAAGTCACTGACACCATCACACTTCTGTTGCAGCTTTGGTCTATTTGCCTTAAGGCAAAAGCCAAGATCAGATGGTTCTAGATCAGGAAAGAAGAAATAGGGAAGGCAAAACCACATAAAAGCTTTTCTCCTCCATTCAAGAGTCCCAGAGGAAATCACAAATATATTAGATCAGCCCCACAAAATTTGTTCTTTAACAAAACATATGTAAATAGAAAAACACAAGACCCAAAGCACTAGAGTGTTCAATATCTGAATTATTTCACGGTAATGCTGGGAAAGCAGTAGCAGAATAATTTTGTGGTTTGGTTTTTTTCAGGACAGGACAGCTTTGCAAAGTTGCATGAGAGGGGAAGAAAAGCCTCTTGGTTAAGATTTGTAAATAGAAAACATCCTAGGGTTGCTGTCCCTTTCCTCTTCTCTTGGATCATCATTCTCAAGGAGCCACCTGTAATTCTCTTTGTAAATGGTCTGCGCCTCATGTGAAACAAGGAAAGAAGAAACGGGGGGAAAAAATCAAGACAACAAAAATTTAAAAATTACAAAAGTATTTGTTGAAAGAGACACAGTAAAGTAAATATTTTTGAAAATGTTTGATTTTCAAGGAGGGACATCTCCAGTTCTTGATTCTCTAGTGTGTGAGAAGGGGAAAATTACAGCTGTTTTAACTACTATCAGCTCCATTTTACTCCTGAGTTGGCATACTTACCAATTTAATTTATAATTGACTGCAAATTTAAGAAACACCACTGCTACTATTTCTCAGTGTTTCTCTATGGATTTTGTGTCTTATATGTAGAAGCTTTTTCAGTAAAAGATAAAGAATACATCATAAGCAAAGACTTCCTTTTCCCTGTAGTTAAATGAGTCACTGAGGTTAAACAAAGGCTAAAGTTCAGGGGTCTGACTTCAGAATCTTCATTTCTACTATCTCCAGAGTTTTGTCTTACAGGCTATCATGTTTTTCATTCCTTCTAAACCCTTTCTGCATGGCATTAATTTGCATAAACTGTCCCATGGCAATAGCAGGAACAATTAGCTCTCTAAACCAGAGCATTTATCCATACTTCGCAGAAGTGTGTCAGCTCTGAGCACAACTGGTCAAGATGCCACTTGAAATTCCTGCCAGCTCTTACACTGTGGTGATGCATCTGAGTTGGTTGCAGCAACTTGAGTCAATTTTCAGTTCCTTTTTCTCTCAGAGGAGTAACTGCAGCTCCTGGAAGAGAAAGACTGATCTACTCCTTTTGCTTCCTCCAGGTCCTTCTTGATGCCTCACTGACTTGTCCAGTCCCCTCTTTCTATGTTGCTCCTCATTGCTTGCATCCGTTTCCTGCAAAAGGTCAGAAAAGTATCTATAACAATATCAGACCAAATTAGAGCAGATTTTTAGACCTGCCATGTTCCAGCCATTAGGATTAAATATTCCAGACCAGGTTCCCTGCTTTGGATTATTTGGTTTTGAAACTTCTGATTCAAGATTCTTTCTTGAGAAAGCTAGGGGGAAATTCAGTTGGTTTTCTTTCTCTGTATTTTTTTAATAGTACTTTTAAAAAGTTTTGGTGTTCTTGCATTTGGATCAGAGGGAAAGCCTTTACCAGGGAGCACCAAGGGCAGGTTCTCTTCCCCTGTGGGAAGGCAAGACAAGAACTGAGGCTGGTGGTAAGGCAGGAGCAGAGCTGGTCAGCACCTGCACAGTCCCACAGACCATGCAGGAGGAGAGCAGGCAGGGTCCAGACCCTGAGCCCAGGTTGAACCGAAACTCCAGGTCACAGGCAAATCCATAGTGGCAAGGCAGGCTTGAAGTGAAGTTTGACTTTGCAATTTAAATTGCAGTCCAGAGGACACGGAGTCATTGCACATTGCAGCGATCACCAAGCATGTTGGTCATGTGGAGGGAGCCAAGCGAGAAAATCAGACCAGAGGGTTTTCTTAAAGAATTTCAAGACTGGTGACTGGCCTCCTCAGCTGTCTCTCTCTCCTCCCAGAGAGGTCTAGTCCCACCAGAACTTTACAACCTTCAGTAAAATCTTTGTAAGCCCCACTTTTCTCCTTGTTCCCTGATAGGCCCCAGCCTGTCACCACAGCAACAGAAGTGAGAGGGATGCAGACCTGTGCAGCAGCCCACAGCAGGGATTTCGCAGTCTATTTCTGCTACAACATTTCTGCTGAGCTCCTCTCAGCTTAAAAGCATTGAAACACCATGTAAAAGAATCATGGAAGTGATAGCTGCCCTGAACCTCCACCCAGGAAAGATGACAAAATTGGAGGTTCCCTATGGGAATACAAAGCATAACTGCAAAATTAGAACACAAGTGGCACTGCACTTGCAGAGAGGAATCTCAGATTATACTGTTGCAGAGGTAACTTTAAAACTGGTGATTTACAGTTTGCATGTTTAGGGAAAAAAGAGCATAATGGTCTCAAAGCCCAGTTTTGGCTTGAAACTGTAATACGTATATGCAGCAGAGACTGAGAGAAAAGGGTTGACTCATTCTTCTTTGTGTGAGGAGGGGTAGTGTGGAAAAGATACCAAATAACACCTAATAAAAAAAAGGCAGTGATGCATATGAACTAGATGTTGGGAAGAGGTCTGGTAAAACTTTATTTTCTGGCTCTAGTACTACACCCCGAAAGGCTGTCTGAATATTGGAGGGGTTTCTTGACAGAAACTGAAAACTCCAATTGTAATAAAAGGAAATATTTTTCTGACAGAGCAGTAAAAAGGTGCAACATCTGATGCCCTGATAAATATACCCAGTTACCACAGACACCTACAGTGCATCCTCTAAACACATTTTTTTGGCTGGTGAAGTGGAAAAACAGGCAAATTTAGGATTAAAGAAAATTCTATTCCACTTTGAATGTCTGGAGAGTGCCTGAATGGTATAAATTGTGTATCTTGGCCATCTCCAAATATATAGGCAGGCACTTAAGGCAACGTGTTAGAACTGCATTTCCTCAGAGGCAAAACTCAGTTGAAGCTGTCAGTAAACTTGTATTTTTCCATCTGACATGGTTAGTAACTTGGATTCCTGATGAGGAAAAAAGATAGTAGTAAATAATTAAACACAGAAGTGGTGACATATGCCCCATATGGTAGCAAGTTTTCTCTCATTGGTTATGTGGAATCATGGAGATAGGAAAAGTTAGTGTTTTCCTTATAACAAAGCACACAAACAAACAAACAGAGATCTACCAAAACGACAGTCAGCATGACTCTGCATCATTTTTCTGAGCAGTACGGGGGCAGTAGCTTGAATTCCACAACTGCAAAGATGTTAATCTATGTGCAGCTATTTCGTGTGTTTCAAAGTGAGTTTCAAAGATTTAATGGAAAGATTTAATGGAAAGCTCTGTAAATGAGCACTTTTAAACCAGTTTTCTGGGATGGAAGGACTTAAAACTACTTGCTTGGAGGTGTAATTGATATGTACAAGCTACACTTGGAGGTGTAATTGATATGCATGAAACTTTAAAACAATTATTTTTGTCACATTCCCTTTAGAAAATCTTTATGGTCAGTCAAAAATATTTGTGTAAAGCTGCTAATACCACTTTAATTAAGATACAATGTATTTTATTCTCTTTAAGCTATACTATGAGTTGGTTTGGCTTTCTTTTTCATCCCAATCCTGTCTTTAATTCAAAAATAGGAATAGAAAGACTCATATTTGTTCTATATATGTAGCTTTTAAGAATAATTCACACTTAAACCAGAAGCATTTTATTACCAAAGCATCAGAATGATCAAGAGAGCCCATACTTTGTCTCGTATTTAAAACATGTGAATAGGAAATATCATTAAGTCATAGAATCACAGAAGGGTTTGGGTTGCAAAGAACCTTTAAAATCACCCAGTTCCACTGCCCCTGCTGCAGGCAGGGACACCTTTCACTAGACCAGATTGCTGAGAGCCCCATCCAACCTGGCCTTGAGATGGAAGTGTTGCATGATTCATGTTATGTGATTTTCCCTATTTTAAAAGCTGTGAGTCTTTGTAGTCTGTATTAACACCATGAGTCTAAGACCTCCAACATCTGCTTATTAACATCCCCAGCACCCTTGCAGTAAAAAAAAAGGCTTGTACTTGCAAAACAATGGCTTGGATTGCACATCAGAAGGCATTTCTGATTGACAAAGTTCTACTGACTGCTGTGTTCATTCCTTTTCTCATCTACATAGAAGATGATTTACCACATGGGAGAGAAAGAAAAAGTGGGACTGTATGTGTTGCAGGTATTAAGTTTTCACTCTTTCCATCACTTGCTCTGGTCATATACCCATCATGGCAAGACAGAAAGAGAGAGAGCAACCTAGTCCAGCATGATGAAAGTTCTTTGAGGTCCCCAGTAGGTAAGGGTAGAGCAGAAAGTGTGAGCTTCAGCTGAGCAAACCTTTGTCCTACACCAGCACTTGTGGATGTGTGTCCAAAGGGTGACTGCTCCAAAAATGTTCTTTGTTTCACCTGTTTTAAAATAGCAGTTATAATAATGCCTAAGCTGTTGCAAAAGTGCAGACATGCTGCCTAAATAGAAATTGTCTGTCATGTTTCAATATAGTTATGTTAGTATATAACAAAATATTAAATTCTAGGTATCATGTGAGGCAGGGGCTTTCCTGCTGTCAGATCATTGTAAGGAACTTTAAAAAGATTTAATAGTAAATTTTCATTTTTGTTTTCCTTTGGTGTCCTAACTGGGCAGAATTCAGTTCCAAAAGTGTCTGGTTTTGGTACAAATGACTCATAAATAAAAACTTACTGTAGAAGCTTTAAAGTTGGCATGTAGTTTTCCACCAAGCAAAATCATAAGGAACTTACTCTTAAAGTGGTGGTACAAATACCAGAGTAAATATATAGGGTGACTAGGAGGGTAGGATGGAAGACAGACAACCACTCAGTGCAGAAAACTGAATTTAAAAGATGGGGGGAGTTTGGGGGTTTTTCCCCCCTTTCTTCTATGTTGCTTCTTTTAGAAGGCAATCTATCCAAAAGTATTCAAAATTCATATTCAATCCAAACTAATTCAAATTTGAAATACTTGCATTCCTTTGTTACTGTTTGAATCAGAGATAGAAATGCTGGCTCAAGGACACATGTGCTGAGAGATGCCAGCAAAAATGTGGCAGACAAGTTAGTAAGAAAGCTTTAGTGATAGAGAATCAGATTTTGCTGCTTTATGATAATAACTGGAGACTGGAAACAAGCCCTTGAATAATTTCAGATTTTCCACATTTCAGATTTTTCCAGCCAGTTTATGGTTCCTGTACTTTAGCTTTCTGCTAAAAATAACAATAATTACCTCCCACTGATTTTAATCCACCAAAGGCAGGAGAAGTTGGAATCCTCCCGCAGGCAGGCTGCAGGAATTTGCCAGATTTTGAGCTGCCATTTGGTCTAACTTGCAGACAACAGAGTTGTACCTGAGATTTATAGAGCAGTTGTGTGACTCTACCAAGCTAAGTGTTGTCAGGAAGAAGCTGGAAACAGCAACAAGGAATGAGAGTGGGAGCTGAGAGGAGAATTAATGTCAAGTCTTGCACTATAACAGCCTCCCATGCCAAGACTGCCATAGTGATGACCTGAAGTGAGGATGAAGGCAGAAGTGAGGAAGATTGTTTTGGGTTTTTTCCATGGTTCCCAAGAGTGGCTCCTCTTTGGGATTTTGTCCTTATTGTGCTCAGCTTTCACAAGTAGCATGAGCCTTTCTGACAGCTAGAAGCCCATGTGTCTTTTCCAGCCACAGTTTTATGAGAGCCCACTGGAGACAGCCTTACTTATCCATGAATCCATGAATCCATGAATCCATGAATCCATGAATCCATGAATCCATCCATCCATCCATCCATCCATCCATCCATCCATCCATCCATCCATCCATCCATCCATCCAATCCATCTCGCAGCGAGCTGCTCTCTGCTCTGCTTCTCATTAGCTGGTCACTGGCCATTCAAGTTTTCTGCTTCTTCAAAACCACACTGAAACCTTGTTTGGGTGAACTAAGATAAAGTCAATGTAGCGTGGTTCCATCCTTCCTGCCACTGTTAGTCTGGCCAGCCATGGAAACACCTGTCCTTCATGTGTCAGCAAGCCTGAGGAAAATAACCTCACTGACCTCTAACTTCAAAGAGACTCAGGGAACAAATTCTCTTTCCAATTAAACGGAATAAATCAGTCAAATTCTCATTTCTCATCTTTTGTATTTACTGATCTGTCAGCATATTAACATTTTGGAAATACACTCCGTAGACTTTTGCCTATTTTTAAAAGAAATTATATACACAGTCAAAATAAAGACTGTTTTCTTCAGGTGAAGCATTACTCACCAATGAAAAACTTGCCTTATTTCTGTAAGTTTCCTGCAGGCAGTTTGCAGTAGTCAGTTAGGTAGTAAGGACAAAAAGATGTGCTCCCTAAACTGCATACTGAGGATAAAATTCAGTGAAATACTTAACTGACTGAAGAAAAGAAATGTGCTCTTATGAAAAATAATTGAGAGGAAAACATATTCCAAGTCAGTACTCATTTTAAAAATTAAAGCAATTAATTGTTGCCAACCTGAAGATTTTGTCTGTCGGGACTATCAGTGGCTCTGAGGATTGCTGTGGATGACTAGTTGTTTACAAACTCTCCTTGGGAATCACTTTTCCAAGTCATAACTGAAATTATGACAACATTTAAGTCCAATTTGGTTTCTATATAGCAGACACAAATATGATATTACTGTGCAATTATTCACTTGTTGTTTAGTTGATTTGGTATTTTTGTTTGGTTTTTTTTAACTCTAAGGGAAACTGACATTTTGTGTTTTTCTCTGGTGAATGAGCAGTGTCTGCAGCTAAGACTAGGCATGGATTTACTTGGATATGGAAATATTGATGGACTTTCCTTTGAAACCTGAAGAATGCTAAGTCAGCATTGTGACAGCTGTGCCTCTGCTCACGTTTTGAACAAACTTTGTTTTGCCTGACTCTCAGCTTTATATTTATTTTGCACTTTGAAGTTCATGTTACAAGATAGGTGCTCCTGCCTCTTTTTTCTCCATTTTGTTATAAATAAACAGATCTCAGCATCATACAAAGTTCACGGAGTTTATAGTTTCATTTTCTTCATTTGGTTGGCCTGTCTCCATAAAAGTTCTTGGGTTTAGGTGTACTTGCTCAAAATTAATGGGCTTTTCTGCCCAGATTGATGCCACTTGTTCCTCAAAAAGCCCAAAGTGATTCCTGTAAGGACATCTTTCCTCTTTCATCTCATGAGGCGTAGCTTTGTTAGCACCCCCAAAAACTCCTTCCTTCCCAGGGAAGACTTTCCTTGCCATTATTAATAAATCTTATGTGGTACTTTTCTATTCTAGGGTAATTAAATGCTGGTGGCTGACAGTGCAGATTTTCATCAGAAAAGTTTATCACCTATGTTATTTTGCTTCTTTGTGATGAGAACTGAAGGTTTGCCACTCAACGGGATTGTATTACATGCAACATAATAGCAAGAGAGAATTTTTTCACTGCTACTTCCACCCTTGTGCAACAAGATCGATTTTCGGAATGAGGGTATTAGTTATTCTGTTCACAGGGGATACCTGTGCCTTGTGACTCTGTTCTGAGACTGCAAGAGAGCTTAAGTGCTGGGTAAGGGAGAAAGCAGCTCTACTCTTCAGGATGCTCCCTAAAAAAAGACCAGAGATTCAAAGCCCACCTGCTTAGCAGCCTTCCAGGGCTTGTTCCACAAGAACATTGAAGACTTGCTGCTCCAAATAGCTTCAGAAGACAGAAACTTATCAGTTTTCATCCTGGCATATAAAAGAATTTTCCCAATCTAACATAATCACAGAGTAAGTGTGTGGAGTTTGGGAATGGTATCAAAGGTGATATACACTGGATTTTGGCTATCTGTTCTCTAGTTTTTTGCCTCCATCCAGTACAATTTTAAACACACAACTGATTAAAATAAACAAACAAACAAACAAATAAATAAATAAATTCAAAACTGACCATTCAGAGACTTCATTTCATGACACCAAGGCAAGCTTCTACTAATTAGATAATATCTGACAGAGCAATATTAGTCACTCAAAAGGATAACTTTGAAATTTTCCATCCAGAAGTCCTTACTGTTGAATCTGGATACATGGTCCAGCACATATTTAGATAGTTCTGATAGGTACCTGTGAGGTAAGATATGGTTTTTGACACTGCTCCAACAGGCAGGTTAAATAAAGAGTCACATACACAGGCTGAACTGACAAAGAGAGCTGTCCCAGGCTTCTACATCTGCAGCCTTATGAATGCTAAACCCTTGGACTGCCAGCTATGCTGTGCATTTCCACACTGATGAAGGTCTCAGGAAGCCCTTTAGCGAAGCCTGTAGTTTTTGGAAGAGTGTAAATAAGCAGAAAACTTTTTTTTTGCTTTAGCCCTGGGTCTTCTTGCACATGAGTACTTGTTATTGGTCTTGCATGGAGCACCATTTCTGGATAAGAGATTGGAAACCATGATAAATGAAGTGCCAATTGTAATTTGCTAAGTAACCCAGTGTGTCCGGGTGAATAGCCCAGGGCTATGGTGTCAACCAAGCTTATCTCTGTGATACCCTTACTGTTATGTCATTGTATAGTACAGGTAGTTTATTCTTTCCAGGAGAAGCTCATGTTTATTTTTGTTTCACAGCAGCGTGCAGAACTCAAGGCCAGTCATTCAAACACATGTTGGGGCAATGATAAGCCCATATAAATTTGTACAACTGGAGCCAAATTTTCATTAATGCATTCAACTGCTTGACAGGTGATGACGAACAGAAAACAGAAGTTACTCAGCCCAGCCCCACCAGTAACAACTGTGCACTGAGTACTCCAGTACTCACTAGATAAAAGTAGTGTTGATAACCGCTGATTACCTGCTTCACAAGTTGCTATCAAACAAAAATAGTAAGCAGTAGTGTTTTTTCTGCAAATGTCCCTCAAAGGCACTGAGCAGATGCGCATGACAGGAGCAGAATGTGATTTAAATTCAAGCCCCCACAAAAGATTCCACAAGATTTCAATGTTATTGAATGAATCCCCTTGTAAACAGCCTTCTTAACATGGTAGATGCCATGTAACATGGCTAGAAGATTTTGTTTTCATTCTTGGGCCAAATTTCCTCCCCATGACCCCCAATGTCTACTCCTTCCCCTCCAATGAACACGAAAAGGGCAACTGCTCAGTCTGGTTCTCCATCTCTCATAATTGCACCATTATCATTCATAAGGAACCCATTAATGTGGAAGAGGTTTTGAAACCAAAGCCTCTCTTTTCAGAACCCTGGTCTAGGAATGCTTTAAGGGTATATGCCAGCTCAAGAATAAGATTCATTTTGGTTCTGGGAATCAAACCACAGCCTCTGAAAAACAATGGAATTCAGGAATTCATGGCTTGTTCCAGAAAGTTAAGCAATAACCTTTTTTTTTTTCTTTTGCTAAAACAAGGCTAATAAGGCTTGATGTAACATCAGAGGAGCTACTTCAAAACTAATAACAATACTTATTTTTTGAACAATTTAGCTTTAACACAAACAGTTTCTCATAATTTTCATAATTTTCTTTCCTAAGGCCTTCTTTTTGAATATCCTACAGACAGATGGCCTACTTAGCAGGAGACCCCTCATATACTTCCAATTTCCCGCTACCTTTAAGAATTTACTGGTTGAGAACATTTCACCCAAAGAATCCTCTCTTTCTGTGTGTGATGCCCGATGTCAGCTGCAGTATGATCTTCAGAAGACACACTGTCTGGAGGGCAGTAGGGTGATGGGCTTAGCCATGCCTGCCCCATTTGAAACAGCACTGTCCCTGTGTAGAAGTAGATGTAGAGAAGTAATGAGCTGTGTACAAAGCAGCGTGTTATAGGCAGAGTTGAAAGGCAAAGCAGAACCAGTTTTTACTGCACCAGCAGAAGAATTACCGTGATCAGTATGTAGAATCAAAAGCAGCAGCAAACAGGACATGATCTCAAGTTATATTTCAAGTTTAAGAGGATCCACCATAAAAAGAGTTGCTCCCATTGCTGTAAATAGAGATACAAGAAGTTGCCAGCTGCTTCAACGTTTATAAGCAACCAGGAAGTACCAGAAGTCTAAATCATTCCAATTTGTACTAGATCTTGCATTGCAGCCCTGATAAGAACTCATAGATAAGGGGATGGGGAAAAAGATGGCTCCAACTGGAATTCTTTGAAAATAAGCAGGTGTAAAAACAAAGTAAAAATAATAGTGAGGAAAAGGGTGACAAAAATTACTAGGTTTCTGAAAGGAACTTGCACTGGAATTCATGTTCTGTCTGCAATATCTGCTGTGAACTTCAGCCTCTGTAGCTTCCTGCCTGTACCCTGCACACAGAGTATCTGGTGTAGCTGCAGGCAGCCCAAACAAAGCCAGCTCTGTGTGCCTCTTCACACACAGCATTGCAAAGCAGAACACCAGCAGTAAATGAAGTTGTTTCAGGAACAGTTCTGTGATTATACCTTGATTACTAGTATCAGTTGGCCTTTGTCCAAATTTGTGCAAATCTAAGATCAGTAAGGTGGTTTTAAAATATTTTACAATCCTAGGAAGTTAAAGGCACTGGAGTGGCCATAAATAAACATTAAAGAGTAAAACTAGATGTTGAAAAACAGACTCCCCAGATATGTTGGACAAGAGCCTATAAAAGCCTTCAAAAGAATTTTCTCCAAAACACTATGAAAATTAACAGGAAACACTCTATAGGAGATTTCATAATAATTATAAAGATGTTGTTTGGCACTTTCTGAATAATGTGTTCTCTTGTTTAAAGAAAATGATACTGAAAATTCACAATCCAAAAATAAATTATAAAAGCAGCAACAAACATATGCTAAGGAGTGAGTTCAGATTGGCAATATTTTCTGTTAAACAGTGGTTTAGCAATAGACCAACAGAACTGTCTCCTGTGTTGAGTATTTAATAGATGAGCATTAATTCCATAGGCTTGGTTGGATGAAGTATCACTGCACATTTGATTGATCCTATTGCAGGCCAGTATAAACACTGGTAAGAAAAGCAATCTTAGCCCTTTTCTGCTGGAGTCTCTGTCCTCCTGATCATCAACAGATGTTTTAAGACGTCATTACGTATTATTTGGTGGGTGATCATTTAGCTTGAGGCTCTTCCAGTTGCATCAGCATAGTTGTCTTCCCTTTATGTCTCCCTAAACTGGTACTGGTCCACAGCCTGACCAGAGGTTTGTAGATCTGCATCTGTTGTATTTCCAGTTTCATTGGTTTTCTTTTTTTTTTTTTCTTTCTTTCTTCTTTTTAAAATTTCAGTGTTGAGCACAGGGCTCCTCATTTAGGTTGCAGTCTTCCCATGCTTCTTGGAGATGTATTTCAGCCATCACTTAGCTGTTCAGAATGGAGAACCTGTCTCAATCAAGCAAACCCTCCTTGCACCCACAGTGAGACCCTATTCAGAGTCTTCTACATGACACTGGGGACAAAAGCAGATCACAACCATCTTGTGTAGCTCACTCCTCAGTGTTTCATTACCGAGATTCTGTTCTTCTTCTAGTCTGTGATTTTTCTGGCAAAAAATCTCCCCTGTGTTCTCTGTGGGACTGCCAAACAATTTGATGTCTTCCCACTATGTGAGGACCTGAACAAGCAAGAACAACCTCCTGTTATTCCAAATTCTACACTGAAAATCCACAGAAAGGGGAATTACCCCTGCTGAAATCTGTGAGCAGGTACCTCTTCTCTAAGTCCTGGGACTGCAGTTTCCATATAACTTGGGTCTCAAGAAACCTATCAATGTATGGACCCTTAGTGTCCAGAAAATAAAGGAAAAGTGCTTCCTAGTTCTATGTAATTTGATATCATTTAATGTAATTCTTTACAAGGTAATAAAGGGGACTCTCTGTATTTTGTTATTTCCACGGAGGCCAGCAATAAATGTCATTTATTTATGTCATGTATTTTGTTATTTCCACAGACTTTGAGGCAAACTCCTACCTTCTCCTTCCCCTCTTTTATTATACAGGGACTCATCTCTTTATTACCCATTCTTTCAGCTTCCAATCTTTAGCCTTATTTCTGAGTCTGTGTGCCTTGAGAGCAGCTGACCAAAAAACTGCCCCAAACACACAGGAACTGTTGGTTCTGCAGCACAGTTACACAATCCAGATGAAGATCCATCTCCAGCTACCCTGAAGAAAAAGACATCACTAATTCCCATTTTGCCATGCTGTGTAATTGCTACTGTGATTTATGGGATGGTTTCAATAACCCATCCAAGGCATTGCTAGGATTTTGGTTTCCAACACTTCTGGTTTTTCCTAAACCTCTTTTCCAAAAGAGGTATGCACAAAGGCCGAGTTTCTGCTCTTCCTAGAAATCCAAGAGAGACTTATCTGTCCCCAATCCCGAGCTGATCGCCTGATGCCCAGCGCTTTCTGCTCTCTGAATTTAACTGGGTTTGATGCTCAACCCCTTTTCATCTTTCAACCCTACTCAAGAAGACTCAGGTGTCTGCTGGATTGCATTTTTACTCCAGAAATTGTTTTTTAATTGTCTGTTTGTGCATTTTTCCATGGTGAATTTTTATCTGACAGTGCAACGAACACTTTCCAATCCTGTCTTTCTTTAGTTTCCTCTCACTCCTCTTTAGTCTTAACATTGTTAAATATTTTTGCAACCAGAAGGTATTTTTGGAGTGAATATACTGCCATGACTCTCTGTTTTCAATGGCAATGTTCAGTTCTGGCTGCCACGAGTAGACATAAGATGCCATGTAAAACTGCAACTTGAATTTTAAAAAACATGATTATATAATGCTGTACCATTCCTTTTGGTTGAAATTCCAGGAAAGTAATGATCAGGATTTTGTATTGCCTACCCTAAACAAAAAGCATGTTTTAAATTCAGTTCAAGACTAAAGAACTATGCTAATACAATACTAGTGTTCAAATTTTAATGCTGTTTTGCAAGGAGGGGTACTGAAAAAATTTCAGCTTCACCTTTTGACAGCACTGGCAATCACCCTTTAAAATCTACTATAATACTATGATTACCCCAAATATTTGGTTTCAACACTTTTAAGCTAACCAGCCATGCCAGCTGTAGGCAGGATCTCAGCTGAGAGTTGATTTTGGTCTGCAGTCAGGTCAGAGAGCACCCATGACTTACTACCTGCATCCATTCAAATTCCCCAAACATCAGATTGAGACCACAAAATGGAGGAAAGTAAGGCTAATTTGTTGACTGTCATGAAGAAAGATGATTTCTGGAACAGAATCACAGAAACCACATCCTAATACTAACATACTGGGAGAGCTGCTTGCCAACACAATTTGTGTGAATTGAGTATTAGGTAACACAGAAGGACAGAGGACCAAGGGAGAAATAAGAAATGGCGCCATCTCTGTGCCCCCAAAACCCAAAGGAAGCCAAGCCAGTGGAAAGCTTACACACTCCTGAGAAAATAAGTGCTTGCTGAAGCTTGGCTCCTGCTTCCTCAGTTGCTTCTAAGACTGTTACAGCTACTTGAGTATGTTTCAGATCTTGTCACCATGACATCTTCACACAGTTGCACTGAATTTCAAATTAAATGTCATTAGAGGCTTAATCAGAACTACATCCTGTTGTACTTCTGATATTGGTTCTGAGAGCTCAGGTCTAAATACTTCCCTTTGAACTCTCAATTTCTGTTTCTTCAGTAAGCAAACAAGCTGGGCTTAAGGAGCAGAGGCAGAACAAGCAGAATCTTAGAGCCTGATGTCTCCTTCAAACTGCTTACAGGGAAATAACTCATTTTCCAAATTTGTCCCTGAGATTATTCTGCTGACAGCGGAATCTATCCAGGAAACATCCTCAGGCTCTGTGAATAGCATATGCACTTGCTCAACAGAGCAAGAAATACTAACAGTTAAAGCCAGTAGAAGGCTTGCAATTTTATTTTGGTTGATTAAAGTCAAGAAGAGAGATCACTTTTCCTTCAAGTGAATGTTCTTATCTCCTACTGAATTTGTATCCTCAAAGGTCAAATAGATCTTTATAAGAAAAGAGGGATATTTCATCTGGTGGAATTTGTGAACATTATATTTTTGCCTAAAGAGCAAGAGACCTATGTCAAAATCCTTTCTAAATAGTAGACAAGATTTTATGTGTAATCCTATTGAAATTTCAAATGAGCCCAAAATTGTATTTATAAGTTTTTAAAGGAAAAAACCCCACAAACTATTTCATTATCAAAAAAATCCTCTTGAATATTTAAACCAGAAGAAAACCCTCCCTGCAAATCATCTAATATGTTTCAGCACTTGATGCAGTGTGAGAGGAAGGAAAGACACCTCATTGCACAGAGATCCATCAGCTGCTAATGGCTCTAATAAAAGCAGAGCTAATGGCTCTAATAAAAGCAGAGAATTTTCCTGCAGGTCTCATGATGAAAGTCTAGATGTTATCAGAGAAACTTTCTTTGAAATGTACCTATAATGAACTTTATGAGTATGTGTTGGGAGAGGGCTTGTGGAGTAAGAAAGTTCTACTGTGTTGAAGATGTATATCAGTAATGAATCATTCATACTTTGTCAGAGCACTTTCTATATTTATTTTTAAAAAATATATACAACATTTGGTGGGATTTTCTAGAGAAACATCCATGTTGCTCAGCATAGTTTATTTAAGACTGTGAATACTCAACTTGTATCATTCCAGGTAAGATAATGTTTGAAAGCCTGCATTATTGCTACATTTCATAGAAGACAATGCTCTTTGGTTAGGTAAGGAAATAACTGGGGAAAAAAAAGACATTTTACATACAAACTGCACGGTTAAATAGATACAAAGGCTACCTTTGAAATTTATTTTACAACCAGGCATGTCACTTTTCCTGGGTGCAGACTGGCTGCAATTTTGAGGTGTTAAAATCTTGTTCTTTCTATATTGTTGTCTCATGAAAACAAGGTCTCTATTGTCATCTGAAGCTCTACTGCAAACTGACAGGATTCTACTGCAGCAACCGAGTGAAATGTACCTTCTTTGTGATAGGGTAGGAAAAACTTCCCAAGAGAAGTGGTGTAGTAATGAGAGTTGGATGTCAGCTTGTGCCAGTGATAACTGCAGCAAGTGGCTCCTTTGACTTAGACAAAATAATTTGCAATTGAAGTTGCTATGAGACTACATGCTTCAGTAGGAAAACATATTTACTTAGATGACGGCAGGAAGGGATGGCAAAGAAACTTAGATGTGACTTGTTTTCCACAAAGGCACAATACAAAACTCACTTGATTGGGCCTTCAGTCGACTATTAAAATCATCTAAAGCTACCTACAAAACTACTGTACTTGCTTGCCTGAATGTGGGAAATAAGCCCAAATCATGTGGTCTGCTAGTGCCATCTATTGTGTACAGCGGAAAATACAGATGCCACATGTAGGATTTGCCTATTTTCTCCTTAAGATGAGAGAAATGCCCTTTCTGAATTATATTATCAATCCAAAATATAGCCAAAAGTCACCAAATCACTGCGGTTGTTTATAAAATACAGTATGTATTTTTATTTCTGTGTATTGCAGCAACATGAAGGACTCTGACCTGTCCTCCTCATACCAGTACTGTTTGTGTCTGCATGTGTGACCATGTGGGCACTGGCACGCACACAAAAGCAGTGAAAGACAGACCCAGCTCTGACAGTTTTTAGTCAAAGCTACAGATAACTTATGAATTAAAGCTACTTCCCCACATTTCTCCCAAATAAATGGACATTAACTCATCCTCCAATGAAACAAATATTATCACTTCTAAAAATATATGCTGCTTTTCACTCTTTTTTGGAGGAAAACAGTTCTTCCAGCCTCTCCCAGATACAATACCTCCAGTGGACATTATAAACTGCTGGGAGCCAACCTGAAACACTCTGCAATCTTCACACAGGTGCTCTAAAGCCTGAAGGCCTGAAAAGATGTGGTCAATATGAAGACTAAGACTGTTTTTACAGAGAAGTTTAAAATACCAAGCTCTTGAACGTCTTTACAAACTTCATGCTGGAATGTCCAAAATTCCTGGACATGTTGCCATAATCCTTCTAATGACCTTGGAAGTTTTGCTACCAGTATTTAGAGCAAGAAATAAATGCCTTGCCATCAAGATTATTGTACTACTGTCAAACATATGATGCTGTCTCAGGTAAGGCAAGTATGCAAACTGAGCAGACCAGAAATTAAAGGTTAGAAAGCCTTATGAGAAAAGCCAATGATTAGGTCACCCCTGGCTTAGTGCACATTGGAGGCAAAGCAGAGCAAGTAACAGTGTCCTAAGACAAAGGGGGTTTGGGTATTTTGAGTTGATAGGGTTTCATCCTTACACAATCTGTAACTATGACAGAGACCACAATAGTGGTATTTCATCAGCAGATCAGGCTGCACTACCTAGAAAAATGAGCTTTTGCACTTTTGGAAGCAGGAGAACGATATGGCATAGCCACTAAAAATAACAGCAACTGTCATGTGATTTACTGTAGTTTATGCAAAAGGAATTTCTCAATCACTCCTGATGGGCTGACAAATAGAGAACTTGCAGAGTAGATGATGAAAATATTTCTAGTATTGCTTCCAACAAAAAAAAAATAGCTATTTATTGTTGCTAAGAAATATGAAAATATAGAAAAAAGGACCTGTAGCAAAGCCACAGAAATGTGTTGTGACATTATCTGTGCTAACCTCTAGAGATCACTTGCTTGTGAAACATTGAAGTGCAGTACTTAACAAGAGTCAGCCACAGCTAAATTATATCTTGCTAGAATATTATTTTGGCAATTGCTTGCAAATTGTCAACACAAATTTCAGCTGAAAAAAATAGTCAAGTTGTTGAGTGAAAGTCTGCTTGGAGCCAGAGAATAATCAGTGTTTTAAATAGTTGTTCACTGCACAAATAAAAAAGTAATAATCCATTGCCTCTATCTGCATGTCAATGCAAGTTGAGGTCTTAGACCTAACAGATTTAATAAAAGGTGCACCACTGATGCATTCTTTTGTTCATGAATATAACTGATATTAAAATGGATCACAATAAAGCTCAGAAAAATAGGAAGGATTTCATTCAGTACTTGAATTTACCTGTTGACTTCAGGGAACAAGGTGATCTTGATTCAGCCACTTTCTCTGAAATTTTTTTCTTCCCTTTAGGATACTGTAAGCACTGTAAAGGTTGGCAATAATTGGAAATAACAATTTCAAGCTTCTTATACTTTAGTTTATGAAAGCTAAGAATAAAAAGCAATAAAAGAATAATACACAATGCCCTAGGAAAGATGGTCTTTTTTTAACAGAGCCTTGAAAATAACACAATGTCACTTTTTGTGGTCGATTCACATTTCCTTTGTGATCTTCACTTGAAGGAATGTGTGTCCCTTACAGGATACCAAATCAGCAAGACATAAGGCACTTCCTTTAATCAGTTCTAGATTTGATTTTGAACTTGGTTGTAGCTATGAACCTCTGCAAGATAACCTGAATACTGTGGAAAGAAAATCTTCCAGTGAAAAACACTTTTACTGTTTTTATCTGTAAGAGCTCATAAATAAAAACATCAACTCTTTAAGTTGTGAAATGGCTGAATTTAATAAAGTTTAAAATACACATTAAAAGAAATATCAACAGATGACTAATCTTAAGACATCACTCTCCAAAACACACATCAGTTAGTGGATATTAGCAAGTGAAAATCATCAATATTTCTGCATAAACTGTGATAGTGTGGAAAATGTAATTTTCAGAGGACGTAATTGACAACCAAGTGGTTAATGCACTGAATGGAGGTGGTGAATCAGTCCATGAAAGAACCTTTGCCTGCAGATGCTCGTAACATCTGACTTCTCAATTAGTTCCTTTCCATATCTTTCATTAAAGAAGCAATAATAAACTCAATAGCAGCAAATATCTTCGTTACAGATGCTCTCCAGTTTGTTTGTTTGGTTTTTTATTCAGTTTTACGTATATAATATTAATACATTTATTTCTAAGCACCTGAAAACTACTTGTGCCTCTTCTTATTTTCCATTCATTCCCAAAGACTTTTTTTGAGACCTTCTTCACTCCATTGTAGATTTAAACACAGGCTGGAATATTCTGCTTTATATTAACCAAGTTGCAATAAGATTTCTCTTTAGTACATCATGCTTAAATATAAATTTACTTTCTATTCCCACTCCCATTTTTTGTTTCCTGTGGCCATCAGTGCAGAAAAGGAAAAAAGGGGTGGATTTTTACAGCTTGTACTGCACTGATGATTGGAAAACATTTTTCAAGCAATATAGTTTAAATTTCTCTTAGGATTTGCATTTGCATTACAGTGCCTGGTATCAGAGATACATAGCATAGTGTTGCCATCTACTAACTTCATATTTCTCTAAACATGCCCACTCCTGCTCTCACCATCTTCTCCAACCCTTGCAATTTAACAGAGTAGGAAATCAGTCATAGTGATTTCCGTTGCCTTTACACTTCCCTCTTTGCAAAATGCACTTTCTCAAGTTTAAAACTAATGCTACTAATCATACTACAGAAAATTTTAAAGTACAGATATATCCCAAATTGAAGAGCTGAGGAGATCAAGTCCTTAAGTGATTTTCCAGTGCTTCTAGATATTGCTTTTATTACAGTATTTTTAATATACCAAACCATATAAAAATTACAAAATATTGTAAAAAGGCAGGAGGAAACTTGCTCTGAATTTTTAAAATATTTTAATGGTTGCTGGTGCAGAGTTAATGGCATGGATTCTTGATAGAACCTTATCAATCCCTGTCCCTCTGCCGCTTTTTCTAAAAGTAAAAAAAAACCCAGAATATTCATAGATATAAAATGTTTTCTCATTATCAGGAATCTTCATGTATTTCTGTTGATATCCTTAAAGAAAATCTCTAAAAGAGAAACAGAACACCATCAGTTTAAGACAATTTAATTTTACAGTTCTGCCATATAAAGTATAAGGAGATGAAACAAAACAAAAGAAAAAAGTGTTAAAGTGAAATAAATACCATGGGGAAAATTAGGAAAAAGTCTTACTTTTCTTGAAGTGTGGCAGGGGTTTTTTACTGAATTAATAGTTTGGTTTTCTCTGAGCACTGGTTATGACAAAAAGATGGCAGAATCTAAAAAATCTTTCTGTCATTGTCAAACACTAACATTGGATTCATGCTATTTTATAGCCTGTAATTTAAAATGTCCACAATTCCATTTTGGTTAATTTCATCACTTTCTCTTATTTCCATAATATTGATATTTAGTAGAAGTTTTTTATGTGTCTGAAGCAGAATTATCAGCTAAGGATTGTTGATAAATATTCTGAGAATTACTGCACTGTCCTGCAAATCTCTGTCTCCAAGGGAAGATATAAAAGAGATGCTATCATATACATAGACATCAGAGAGTTATGGACTGGTAATAAACACCTCCCCACTGAAATGATGCATTAAATGATGCACACATTTTGGAATGGTTCTTCAATAATTCTGTCCATTTTAGAAGGCAATTATATACCTTTAAGATCACATGTAGTATAACTTTGAACAATTTTTGAACTATTTTTTTCCAAAAGAAGTGGGTTTTTTTCTGTGGAACCTGGTTTTCTGTTTGTTTGTTTTGGGTTTTTTGTTTGTTTTGGGGTTTTTTTGGTTTAGCTGCTTTTTTTTTTTTCTTTATTAAGGAAAAGGCCTACAGCCATGATCTGTTCAGTACTAAGTCAAAACTGAAAAGACATGGAAATATTTGCTATTGATTAGCATATGTTTTCTCTGAATCCAGCTACACAAACCAGAAGGCTTTTGTATCAATACTTTTCCAAAAAGTAATTCATATTCTTTGCACTGTGAGGAAACATATAGAAAAATGTGTAAAACATCAATGGTTGAAATGCTTTGGATTATTTTATAAAATCCCTCAGGTAGAAAGAAATGAAATTTTAGTTTCATAGTTCAAATAATCATTTATTTTGTTATTATGTCACCTTTAGAGAACCTCTTTCTACAAAAAGATTGGAAAATAAGAAGAATATATTAATTTACTGTTATTAATATTCAAGAACAGACACATTAGGCTATTAAACTGAATTTTATGTTTTATAATCGAGGGGGAGAATATTCATTATGCAGATAGAAATCAGTTCTGTGATTGCCAAAATTTGTTTCTGTATAGCTGTGATGCATCCACCTAGTTAATGAATAGTAATTTTCTATTGCATTTGTTATTATACAATTCATAGCACTTAGTCACTGCTAAAATATGTAGATACCAACCTGAAAATCTCTAATGAATGTTAAAAAGAAGAAGATGAAACCAAAGGCTACTGTCCACTCACAGATTGCACTCATAAAATGGTAAGTATAATCCTGATGGAATGAGACATAAAGCACATTTTCAGATAAAACAGCTAAACAAAATATGGGTGGAATGATATAGACATTTTCTTCTGTAAATTCAACAAGTAAAATTTATGATTCATCATCCCCATTGTATAAAAGTCAATTCACATTTTGTTTTACAGAATAGCGAGTAAATGTATCAAGGTTGCATGTGTTACATGAAGTCTTGAGCAGTACAAGACAATGACAATTAGCACAGTATCAAAACAAAGGTTGAATATAATATAAACCTGAAAACATTCAGTTGTTATGTTGGATTACCAAAGTGCCCATGCTCCAAGCTTTCAGAGCCAATGAGCTCAGTAATTCTGGGCAAATTGTTACCATGTTTTGAAATGGAGGGTTACCCTTTATGATAGTTCTTGACAAGACTTTTGTTTTTAACACTGTCATAGAAAACCTATGACACAAACAGAACACAAAGTGTTTCTTAACATGCCATCAACAAATGTGCCACCTGTCTTAGTAAAACCTTTTTTTCATCCTTGCGTCTCATAAAACCCCTCAAGACCCCTGAAGATATTACTAAGATTGTCTAATTTGGAAAGATTTATCTCACGGCTGCCTTGCCACTGTTTGGTTGAAGTACATTTGCTAAGTGTGCTCTTACTAAGCTCTTCAAGCAGGATATACTCTCTGCATTATTTAAACTGGTTTTTTAATGCCTCCTTTTAGCAAAATGTGTCCAAAAATAAAAATTAGTTTTCATAGTTGTCATTCTGAAAACACTCAAATCAATTCAAGTACCTAAAATTAACTTTAGTATGTTTTAGATCAGTTTTCAAATATTTATGACAGTATCAAAGACTATTTAATAAAGAATGATCAAAAAGCTGAGAAAACCAATGTTGTAAAAAACCTCCAAAACTACAAAATTAAACTGGTCCACTTTTTGTTTCATGTGAGAAGTTCATTTTCAAAGAAAGTGACCATAAAATTTCCAGAAGTGACAACAAATTTTCAGAATAACTTTTTTTTTTTTTT
>VWZN01013674.1:64177-80768 GCA_013396955.1 Regulus satrapa
TAGTCTTTTTCTGTGAAACTTTCAAATTCCTGGTCAGAATGAAAGTCTAATTCTTTGAAGATTGATCATCCACAATGAAAAGTTTTCTTACCCACACCACACACATCTTCCTAATGAAGAAGCAACTGGAAACCAGCATTGCTCAAAACTGTTCCTGGTAAGGCAGCATTTGAAGTCTCTGACATGTTTCTAATGCTTTAAGAGAAATATAAGACTATTCCCCAAATAATATCATAAAAGGTAAGTTGACTACCTAGTAAGATTTTACCTTTTCACCTGGAGTCCAATCAATTTTTGTCATGGAAATTTTTGAAGCAAATACAATCACTGAGAAAAACAGTGTAAAGGAAACTTTACAATATTAGCGAGAAAATGTCAAACCCCAGACAACCTTCTCCTTCTGCAGCACAGGAGATCCTAAACAACCAGAATATCAAATCAAGGTATTAAACATGTAAGTAAATTAATCAGATGATTGCAAGGTAAGTGCTAGCAGCAATCAAAACACATTTCTTCACAAATGAAGGTTTCTGTAGGTTTTTTCAAAGTGTAGACAGCAAGGGAGATATTTCAAAACTTAGGTGATATTTGTGATCAAGAACTGTGGGAGCAGAGTCCTGCCCTGCTGGAAGTGGAACAGTGTTGGTTTCCAGTGATGCACAGTAAGTGCCATGATTTGTTTGTACAACTCCCTCTCGGGACTGAGGCCCTCTTTCAAAGCCCTTTCACAGCTGCTGAAACCAAACGTAGGGTGTAGCTGCTGGCTGACTCATGTGATGAGCTGCTGCAATCAGTTTTCAACCCTGCCAGATCACACAAGGCCAATAAAATCAGTGAGATTACTCTAACTATAACATGCCAGGGGAAAAGCCAGGAAGTTGTGCAGTGTGACTTTCAGAGAGGCAACTTTTGAGGTTAAAAACCAAGTAACACGATCAAAATCATCTGCTTAGAGTTGTATGCCACATGTGTTTTTAACTTCTGTGTGTTTGGGTCACTGGAGGAGCAGTGGCTCTCTTTTTCAGACCTTCCTCCCTACTCTCCTTCAAGTGAAGGAGGTTGGAAAGTTGCCCTAGCTTCACAAGTGTATGATTCTGTGAAGAACACTGGGGCATTGTTTTTAAATATACCACCAAAATAAGAGCTAAATCTTTTTAGAAGCCCCCAAAACTCATCTTCATGCTATTAATGGTGCCTTAACATGCTATATTATGTACATTAGAGAGCCCTAAGTAAAGAATGTGACCTCATTTTTATTCTTTATCAGCAATGCTTTAACTTTAAAGGAAAACCATGAACACATAAAGAGAAAAACACGGGATAGACCATAAAGGATACTGGGAATGAAAGCAATGCATGAGATGACAGATATGGCCATCCTTATGTGACACACAAAGGAAGTGTTCCATCGTGGGCAGGACTTGTAAGAGATTACAGACTGAAGTGTGATGTATACAACACCCGAGCCAAATGCCACCAAGGCTCCTATGTCATGGACACTGGGAACAGCCAGCTCCTGGGAAGAGAATGAGTGCAATGGTTAGTTTCTATTACCTGAAGAAACTAGCAGGTAATGCACATGAGTGTAAATTTTCTGTGTGACATACTGATTAGAGGAACTAGACTGAATACTAAGGAAATACTTTATAATTCCAGCTTTGCTTTGATCTCCTGACCTGAAACATCACCTGACCTTGAGTGAATCTCACATCCTCTTCATGTCTCAATTATTCTATTGGCAAACTGGGATCAGAATGTACTGTTCACTGGTTGTGCATACACAGTGAAAAGACTGAAGGCTTGCAAGCCACCATTTCGAGCTTCCTGGGTAATGAGGGATGCTTGAAAATCTGCTAGATGAGATGCTTAGATAAATTAGATCTTTTTAATGCTCAGAACCCTTTCTACAAACTGCACTTAAAATGGAAAGCAGGGTCAAAGCAGAGGAAATAGAAATTAGGTGAGGAAGGAGTTTATAGACTGGCAATGAGACACAGCAGAGATTAGATAAGAACCAGTGTTATAACTGTCAAGGAACCCCTTTGGAAACATTAAGATCAAAGTTTCTGCTTCTCTGATTTTCACAAATTATTTTGCATTCCTGATTTGTCTTTTCCCTACTGAAGCTGAGTTCATTTTCTATTACAGTCAAGCATCATCCAACTACTTTTTGGGCCACATATAAAACTTATCAATAAGAACAGAGATATTTTAAAGTAAAATATGATTAGAATACGCTGCAGTACCTGTGGTGTTTGCAATTCACACACACTGCCTGAATGCAAAGCTAAAAAGAGCAAGTTATCATCCTAAGGCAGAGTGGTTTTTTTGTTGGAAATACCATTTCCATTACATGTAAAACTGTATTGGCTGTTGAAGCCCCAACAGTCTTTATTTTCAATTTCTCTGTATGCGATCATGTCACTGTATGAGCACAACAGTATTTAACAAAATGTTCCAAGGTAGACCATCCTTGAAAAGAAATAATGCAGCTGTTTCCATTGATTTTAAGACACTATCTCAAGTGGCCTGCCAATTAAATTTAACTTGATCCTAGGCTGAAGTTTTCAGTGCAATTGTCCTAATACTTTCATCAGAATCTACCTTATTTTATACTTCCTCACTAGAAAAGGTGAAATGAATGATCTGTTTCAATTTTTTTTCTCCCTATTGAATTTTCTTTCAGACACTTTGGTTTGTAATGAGATGTCTAACTCTTTCTGACAAAGTAAGCAGTAGTTCTACATGTCTCTATCGAAAGATAAAACATTTTGTTATGCCATCTCCTACACACTCAAAAGTTTAACAGGCTGATATTGTCCTCAATATTCTAACCTATCAGATAAGATTTGTTTATTTTGTATAAAATGATGCTAGTGAGTGTGCCATCATTCAGTCAAAAATGCAGATCCTTTTGTTAGTCTGACTTACTCTGCTCTACCTGATTATAAGCAAACTAAACTTGGATTAGCAAAGTTTTTACATTCAAGTTTTCACAGTAAAATAATTCCAGCAAAAAAATCCATACAGTAGAGACCTGTTACAAGACAAGCACACAGAAAACTCCTTAATGGCATAACTGCACAAGCAAAAATTCTGGTGTATAGGGAGGAAAGAAATCTGTTGCTGCAAAGCTACTAAAAAAGGAAAGAACATAAAAGGCATTCTTACTTCATCTTCCAAGGATCCACAAGGGGATAATGTTAACCACTGTCACCTAGTGGAAATTTTTAATGGTAAAATAATCTTATTTTATTTTCATTTTTGTTATGAAATTTACAGTCATACCTGAAAAGTTGCAACTATGCCCATTCCAGTGCAGCCCATCAATCCCATACATAATGTAAACATGTTGCATGAAGACCTAACAAAGTGTGATGATTCATTTTGCTTCTCTATTAATAAATATCTGATGTACATTGTAATTGCAGCTGAAAAAGAAAAAAAGTCTTTTGTTCAATGATCACATATTGATTACATTTTAACACCTTTTCCTGTGACACATGACAGGAACCATGCAGAATAAAATTATAAACATAATACAGTAAATTGTACTACCTTTAACTCTACTGGAATGAAGAAGGTAATTCAGATGGATTTTCAGATAGAACTTTAACATTATCTTTGCCTTAAAATTGCACATTATTGCTATCTAGAACTAACTGCACATCAGTTCAAGAAAAGCACTAATTTAAATCCCCCCCTCCTGGGTGTTTTGGGCACAGAGGCATTGCCATTCCACATAAGGAACAGATGTTACAGGGAGATAAGAACCATAAGCTGGAAGTGGGAGGCTGTATTCTGCTCTGAGATGCAGTCTTGTACCAGAACTACGTCTCCTTATAATGGATGGTCTGAAGAATTAATTGCTTTCTGCATAGTCACTGCATGCCTGACCTAATATGCAGTTCACTCCTGGCAAACACCTGTACTGAATTAGGAAATCATGGTTCTTCAGGATATAATAAGCTGTAGATGGAATTCCACAGTTCCATAACACAGAACACAGTTTCAGTCTATCTAGTCGGAAAAATAAATCAGGTTACTTTGCCCAGACACTATGAGGTTATAGCACAAGATAGTGTGACTGGACGAGTCTCTTTTTAAAGCTCAAATATGTGATTTTTACTTTGCCTTAAGGCAAAGTAAAATAGCTACATGTATACAGAGGTACACAGCTCTCTATCCTCCATCCTCTAAAAGATAATAGAAAATGCCAAACTTCCTGATTCATATCAGTCATTTTGTAGAGAAGCAGGCATGTTGCAGAGAAAACTAGGTGTTGCTTCAACACTGTTCTTCCTTTTGCTGCAGCATCTTAGAACCTAAAGTTTCCCTACCTCAGAGTTTTTGCAGAGTAATTATGCCATCTTTGTTCCACTTTTATTTTGATTGTATTGACTATTTGGCGCTGATGGGGTGCTCTGAAGAGACACAAGTGCCTCTAAGCTGCATGAACTGCTCCTAAGGACCCAACTCTCCAGGTATTACTTACATTTGACTGAATCACTTGACTGTGGAGAAGCTTTTCTGCATGCATTTCTGTAATTAAAGCAGGTAGCTTTTACTTATTCTCATTTTTTCATTCCGGTCAAACCAAATACCTTGTACATACCTAGAAGCGCTGAAATATTAATCATAAAACCAAAGACACCGCTCTCTGGAGGTTTTGTTCCAGTGTCACTAAAGCAAGAAGAGAGACAAATTAAAAGTTAATTGAAACCTGTGAAACATAAATGAGACAACGGAAATCCCAAGAGAAATATAACTTGTGTGAACTCCCGATGTGTGTGTAAGGCAATTTATCTTCTGCTGCACACTTAGCATCTGTTTGTAGTAGAGAATACTTCTTTTCAAAAAGAAAGCATACTTTGAAAGCATTTTGAACTGTATTTCTTCTTTTTCTGTATGCAATTTGAAAAGATGTGACAGACCTGTACTTTGCTCATGAATGACGTGATTACATAAACAATATTTTAGAAGTAACGTACATTTTATCTGCAGAATTAACAGTGTGATAGAGCAAAATATATCTAATGGCATTCACTATCTTAAGATGTGAGAGAATTTGGTTTAATTTTCTTTAAAAAGACTTTACCCTGTGAGAGAAATTTTGTTCCAATGCCAAGGAATGTTCCTAGCAACTGTTTAATTTACTAATGTAGATGCAGCTTAAGAGTACCCTATCTCCAAGTTGTTGCAAGTCTCTTCTGATGAAACACTTCACCTTTCAGAGAATAATTAGAAGTTCACTGGGACAGAGAGAAGGAGCATGAGTGTGAGAATATCTACAGAATTTATACACATATCTACATGCACATCTATATATATGTAAAATGTAACGTATACAAAATATTTGTTTAATAGAAAATGGAACATCTTCACCATAGAATCCTTTTTTCTCTTTTCCCTACATATGTGCAAACACCCACCCTGGAGAATGCCCTTTCCTCACAGAATGAGCATATTCCTGGAAGTATGTGGGCTCAAGCCCCTCAAGCAGAACTCTTCTATGGAAGGTGAGTGCTCTGTTGAAAGAACAGGACTATGATCTTGCCACTTCTTTGTACTGTTTTTTTTTTTCCTCTGATGCCTATTTTTTCTTGTTTAACATACAACCAGTTGATATCTATCTGATTAGATTCTGTTGGTCAAGGCAATGGAAAACATCTAGTTCTTCAATCTTGACATGATTTGGGTGTGAGCTAATTTTTCAGTTACTGGCAGTACAAAGAGGCAGGATAGTGTGTCTGAACAGAGACACCCCAAAGCTCTATCAGATATGTGAATACATAAGGGTTTTAACTAATGCCAAAGTTTAGTGGACACTGAGAAGAGATTCTGAGAACAAACCTTTCTCCTAGACTGGAAGTGTCAATCTGCTGGAGGGCAGGAAGGCTCTGCAGAGGGATCTGGACAGGCTGGATTGATGGGCCAAGGTGAGTGGCAGGAGGTTCAGCAATACCAAGGGCTGGGTCCTGCACTTTGGTCTCAGCAACTCCAGGCAGAGCTGCAGGCTGGGGACCAGTGGCTTGAAAGCTGCCCAGAAGAAAAGAACCGGGGGATGCTGGTTGACAGCAGGTGAAAATGAGCCAGGGTATGCCCAGGGGGCCAAGAAGGCCGGTGGCATCCTGGCTTGTACCAGTGACAGTGTGGCCAGCATTGTTGTTGGAGCAGGGCAGGGGTTGTTCCTCTCTTCTTGGCTCTGGTGAGGCCACACCTCAAGTGCTGCTGAGAGTTTGTCCCCTCACTGCAAGAAGGCCACTGAGGGGGTAGAGCATGTCCAGAGAAGGGCACTGGAGCTGGCGAAGGGCACTGGAGCACAAACCTGATGAGGAGCAGCTGAGGGAGCTGGGGTGTTTCACCTGGAGAAAAGGAGAGTCAGGGGTGACCTCTGCAACCACCTGAAAGGAGGCTGTAGCCAGGTGGGCATTGGCCTCTTAGGTAACAAGCAATAGGACAAGAGGAAATGGCTCAAGTTGTGCCAGGGGAGATTGAAATTGTATGCTAGGAAAAATTTCCCCACAGAAAGGGCATGTAGGCATCGGAATAGAATGCCCAGAGGGGTGGTAGATTCACCATCCCTGGAAATGCTAAAAGGAAAGCCTGGATTTAGTGCCATGGTCTGGTTGATGTGGTGGAGTTCAGTCACATGCTGGGCTCCGTAACCCCAGAGGTCTTTTCCAACCTGTGTTGATTCTGTGATTCTGTGTATGATGGGACAAGTAGGTACTAGCTAGGGGTATTTTTTTTTTATGTCATTAAAGAAGATGAATACTCTTCATCCCAACAGTGAGGCTGGATTAGGTTTCAGTGCTAGAAATATGAAGCTATCACTAAGTACAGCCAAAATGACCTCAACATAAATGCTCTTCACATGCAAAAGAGAAAGCACTTTCTACTTAACCAATCACTCTCAAGGATTGTGACACTTTCATTAAGTTCAGGACAGAAGAGTATGACCAACTGAAATTACTTGATTATTTTAGAAATTCATGTCTGCTCTCCAGCCCCTTCTCTGTTATGGAAGGATTTGTTTAACAGAAGTTGCTTAGGTGATTTATCAGCAACAGGGGGAAGCTTAGGATAAAGGCAGGATCTTTTTCTACTTTTTCTATGAAAAACTGATTAAAAAAAAAAAGAGCAAATTCATTGCAGACTCATTCTTTTAGACAAGTTTTGCAATTTGTCAGGCATTTGGAATCCCTAATCCAAGATTTTCTTGTAATGTTTTCTGATGACTTGTTCCATCTTGTCGTCTGTATTAATCTTGTTTTTCTTTGACAGTGATATTGATGAAAACAGTAAACTAAGTCTTTTTTTTGCTTGTTTGTTTGACACATCTGAAAATCATCCTAATTCATATTTAATTTAGCGCATTTTTTAACATTGAACTTCATATTTTCCTTTTGTTTCTGGAGTGTTTTTGTTAACACAACAAAGGAGTCCATTTAAAATGTGGGCCACTTGTGAAAATCTTTAAGGACTTTTTCAAATCAGAAACCACTCTGTGGTAAGTACAGGACTGTAATCACTTCAAAGCTTTTGAAGGGCTTTAGGTGAGAAGAGAATGGAATTGGCACACAACTAGAAAGCCATTTGAAGTTCTTGGAACACATCTTAAGATCAATTCAAATAACCTGAAATTGCACTGAAGTCCATTTAAAAAAAAATATTTTCTCAAGCTAAATGTATATAGGTGATTTTTGCTGTTGAGGATTTTTGAACTCAACAATCTTAGTTACACTGTAAAGAAAACTCATACCAAGAATATTTTATCACAATCTATTTACAAAGTACTGCACTGGACTTTTAAGGACACAATCTTCTCATATTTTCCATTAAAAAATCCCTGAAGCTAAATGAAGACTTGGGTTCATATTATTTTATTTTTTTCAAATCTTCTGCTTTGGAAAAAAAGATTAGCAAAAAACCAAACCAAACCAAAACAAAAAAATGTGACAGTCTCCTCCTTTTTATGATAAATAAAAAAGGAAATCGCATATTTGAAAGAAAAATGTGCTTACTTATTTGATGTAGTGCATGGGTGCACTTGACCACGACGGAAAAGATGAGGAACTCTGTATGAAAATGACAGCATTTGTGCCACTATTTCATGCAGCAGAATTTTAAAAACAGTGTTCTGAAGCATGGAAATACAAGAAGATGAAGGAGACATGGAATAAATATTTTAGGGCTGAAAGACCCATCATCATTGAATTTTCTTCAGAGCCATCATAAGCTATTTCTCTTCAAACTGAAGTCCAGATTTTTAAAATAGGAAGATTCTATTCCACCTTCAAGAATTCTGATTTTTCCAGAGGTACCAACTGGTAGCAAATGCCTTCAGGGAAATTTCCTTTACTCATTCACTGAGAATTCAAATGAGCAAACAGTAATCCCAGCACATCCAAACTGTTTGGATCATGAATATTATGGGTAACAGAACTAATTTGGGCACAGTCTCATCATTTTTTAGGATTCAGCTGCTAGAAAACACAAAACCATGTTCATTTTATCTACCAAGAAACGTACTGATATGGTTTACTTGATTAGAGATTAGCACAACCTCAATGACAAATGTAGGTGTGGTCTCTTGCTGTGACAGCTGCTACACTGTAAGCAAATAAAATGAATGTTACTTCTAAGCATATGGAGAGTACTTCAGGAATATATATAATTTCTATATATAATAATATATAAGAATTACAGAAATGTTGTACTAAAGTTTATCAGTATTCTCCTTTGTGTAACTGGAATTTCCCCATACAAGCTCTGTTTAATTTTTATAGTTCATTTTAAGATATTGCACAAGTTAAATGTTGCAACATTCTTCCTCTTTTTAAACACTCTTAGTTTTACTAAATCACATTCTCAATCACATGATTAAGATTCTTCAGATTCAGGCTAAAGCAATGAAATGTAAATTAAGAATATGAGTATGATATGACTATTGTCCTGAGTACTTAGAAGAAAGCTTTGTATTATTCCCAAGTGCATCTTCTATGAAGTTCTTATGCTTAGACCATGTGCCTTTGTTGCAGGTGCTTCACCAATAGTCAATGTATATCCTTAGTCCAAAGGTGGTGTTAAAAGGATATAACACAAATAAGAATTTCAGAAAGCTTTACTAGGAGATGCAGAGGGCCTGAAACGTGAGTGGGAATCACTGGGCCAGCCTCTTAGGTCCTTTTTTCATTTATGTTTGTCAGGGCATATGGGCTTCTATTGTGATTCCATAGCTAAAGGATAAAAAGGATGTTTTCTATTCCATTCATAGATATAACTATGCTATTCCATTAAATTGATATAACTATGGCGGCTCTAACATTCATTAGAGTTGCACAGTTGTGACTTAAAGGTTTGGTCCATCCCTTTTGGAAAGAATGACACAATTAAGGTACCTTAGCTGTCAAAAACTTAACTGCAAACAGAATTCTGCATTAAAAAAATGCATCCCGTTCTCTCATGTATTTTATTCTATGACATGACTTCAATATAAGAAACATGATTTGTCAAAGTTCTTACTACTGGATCACAAAATATTTCTGAGTACAAACTATGTACAGTTATATCAAATTATTTCTTTTTGTTGGTTAATAATGGATACGTTACACTGACCACAAGCACTTTTGTGTTAGTAAGGCTTTGTGTGTAATCAAGGATGAGCAGTAGGGTATTTGTTCAAGTTCAAGTACAAAGCTTTCCAAGAGCTTTCCAGATTTGTGCAGAGTTTTTAAAAGTTCTGCTAATATAAGCACGAAGCCCAACTTTCACTGACTCAATTTGAATGAAGCTCAGCTATCTTGTGGGTTGTGGTGTCGTTTGTTCTTGCCTATGATGACAAACCCTAATTTTCAATCAAATTTTCTTGTATGTGCCAATCGGGTTAGCAGCCTTCTGAAATTATGCAGGTCCAAAAAGTCCTTCCAGGAATTAGGTCTAGACATGTCTTGAAAATTATATTTTAAAATCTTGTTTAGGTCTTCTGTATATAAGAGATGTTCTTGGATTTCTGGCTAACATTCAGTCTATTGAGAGATAAAATACTAACATTTTCATAGTTTAGATTTAAATGTTAACATAAGCCATGCATGCAAAATGATTTACACAAAATCACACTAACATGAAAAAAGATTACAGAAAAGAGATGCCAGGCATCTCTTGGGAAGTCTTTTAAACACATTGGTTCTATAGTGAAATAAAAAGAAATGCATGTTTGTGGGCATGTGTGTATTGCAAAAGCCATCACAGAGCTTCGAGTCCAGTCATCGTGTGGTGTACTTTGGCCTAGTTCTGGAGTTATACAAACAAAATTACACTTTCACTATGCAATCGTAAAGTTTTTTCTAGGATCAGGCCTGCGCTGGCTGCAGCAGAAAACTTTCACGTCCGTTCCGTCGTGTCTCCAGCATCCGTGTCCTGCGGCTCTCAGAGGTGCTGGAGGTGTGATGGGCGCCGGGAGCGCCCGACGTGTTCCCCCCGTCCCGGGAGGCCCGGCCGGCACTGCCCCTGCTGCCCTGGGGACCCCGCACACCCCGGGGAGCCCCTCAGGACGCCGCCCATGCTCACACGCACACGAGCCCCGCGCCTCGGCCGCTCCCCCGCCTCACCTGATGTAGGGNGATTGCCCCGCCGGCCGCTGCCTTCCCTTCGCTTTCGCTTCTCCGCCGCGCTCCCCGCCCCCGAGGGCGGCGGAGAGCCAGGGACAGCCCTGGGCCCCTTCGCCTTTCGCCGCTGCCGGCACCCGAAGCGATTCGGAGAGCTGCTGGCTGCGGGAAGTCTCGGCGCAGCCCTGTCCCTGTCGCTGCCGGCTCTCCGGGCCGCACACGCCCCGTCGGGGCAGGGAGGCGGGCGGTGAGACAGATGCTGCCGGGGAGTGCTCGCCGGGGTCCGCGGGTCGTGCCGGCTGCGTGTGCCTTCACAGTTGTCTTTAAAAGGGCTGAAAGTGGTCTCCAGGGTGAGCGTGCAGGGGCACTTTGCAGCTCGCCGGCCGGGGAGCGGCTGTGGGGACGCGGAAACCGGGTCAGAAACTGTGCAGGTCCCGTTACGGAGTCCTGCACACACCTCATCCGCCTTGGGCTTTCGTTTCAAACACATAACGTAACCTTGATTTGCAAATCTTCCCTGACATTCACTTTTCCACGTGCTTAGAGGGAAACCATCGTTTAATTCAAAATCATGCTGTGTGCGGCATTTTCGCTTTGGTTTAACCCGAAGCTACGGCCAATCTGTCAAGGGTGTTTCTGTTTCCTTCGATTGTTTGTAGCTATCAGCCTTCCAAACCAACATCTAAACTCAAGGTCAGCATTCTGCTACAAAGACATTTGTGTGCATGCTCTGTCTCTCTCCCTGAGAATGTGTTGAGGGTCTTGTCTTTGGTGCACATTCCCTGTGGGGGACGCACACAAGGTACTTGGCATGCCTTTGAAGGTATTAGGAAGGGAGATGGAAAGAAATTAAAAGGACTAGGGACAGTATATCTTAACACAAGTACAGAAAAGTAATTTTTAAAAAAATTCTTCCACTAAGACTGGATGTAGTCTACAACCTTCTTCTTGGAAGCAGCAAGTTGCTGATATTCTTAACATATAAATTGAGCATAATAGTTCACACCATGCCACAAATTCATATCCAAATTCACATTTCCACAGCTAATCTGCTTTCTAATAATTTTAGTGACATAAATTTCTGACTGGAAGAACAGGTTTATTTCTTTTTATGTTAAAGGTGCAAAAATAATGGAAGTGAGCTGATATTTGAGCTGTCTTAATATGCTGGTTTAAAAAATTCTGTTTAATTATGCCTCACTTTCAGGTGTCTTGGGGTTTTTTTTCCCCTCTTGAAACAGAAGATTAAAGAAATACTATACAGAAACTAAATCTGGTCTCTTTGGAAAATAAACGAAGAGCAGAAACATATTGATGGCAATTATATTTATAGCAGTTGAATTTTAAATTTTCATGTAACAGTAATTTAGTATTCTGGTTTTGTGCCTTACAAAAAGAGAATGGAATTCACCTTATTTTACTGCATCAACATTTAAGTCATATTGTTGGAAAAATGTTCCATCAACAGTTCTGTAAGTTCCTTGTAATACCTTTTGTTCTGTAAGTAGTAAATAAATTACTCTTAAGTGTGAGTTGAGTATTTAAATTATTCACATGACTTTTTGAAGTGCCTGAACACTCTTTGGAGTTAAAGAAAAGGACACGTTTGGCTCAAGCAGATGGCAACCGACTGTTTGGTGATCACTAGCAAAGCCTCTCGTTGCTATGTAAACATTTATTGTAGCTCACGTGATGTCTCATTTGATAATTTTATTGTAGAAGGGAGTCATTAACAACATATAATTTGAGCGGTGAACTTTTATCAGTTTTTATCAGAAGTGTGTTTTTTTAAAGATCATTAGAAGCTGCAGGGAGTAACAAATACAGGTTACTCAAACTTGGGAGGTGTCATTTTATTTACTGGACTTGAGAACACCAGTGTGATATTTCAAAGAAGGTCTATATGTTTTAATTTATTTTGCTTTCAATAAATTATATTAAAAACCCTAGCAGTAAAAAATGGTAAAATAACTATGGATTTTAATATAGTTCAATGGGATTTTTGTAGATGAAAAATTAGATATGAGTCTGCAGTGTCCAGTTGCTACCCAGAAAACCAGGAGTATTCTGGGCTGTATGAAAGCATGGGAGACATGACCAGAAGGCTGAGGGAGGTGATCATGCCCCCTGCCTTGCCCTGCTGAGACCTACCTGGAACAAAACAATTCTCTGTTCTGAGGATGACAAGACACTGTCACAGCTTGGCCAGAGAAATTGTGGATGTCCTGTTCAAGACCAGCCTGGATGGGGCTTTAAGCAATCTTGTCTAATGGAAGGTGTCCCTGACCATGGGAATAGGCATGAAACTAGGACATCCTTATGGTCCTTTCTGAACCAAACCCTTCTATGATTCTATGATTCTGTGATTTAACAAAATGATCTGACTACTTCAAATTAAAATTATTAGAAAAAATAAATAAGCCAAGATGTGCAAGTAATAACACATCCATGTCACTGATTTGAAAACATATGAAGGTAAGGAAATAATAATGGAAGAGTTCTAAAACAGCCTATGCTGCTGGTTCTTTTATCCCCTCTTTTCTCCTAAAAAATCTGGTTTCCATGGATTTAATATTGATTATATGTGATTATTCTTTACATNCCCGCCAGCACGGCGATCGCATAGGAGATGATGAAGGCGGCCGAGGACCAGCTGACGAGCAAAGCGGGCACGAAAGCCACGCCGGGCATGCAGCGCGGCATCGCCGGCGGCAGCGCCCTGGAGTCGCGGCCCGGCAGCGGGGACTGGCGGGNCTTTACATATGTATTTTCCAAACTCATTCGTTATGAAATTACCTGTAACATGAAAGATCCAGTTGGAAGAATCCCCTTCCCCAAACATATTGGTTTTTAATATCTCTGCATGCTTTTTTATATTGAATCTGTACAGAACAGTTACATAGCAGCATTTACTTCCTGGATTTGGTAAAGAACCCGCTGGAAGATGGAAGGATGATGGAAGAACAAGGAAGACAAGAAAATGGTAAGCAGGAAAAGTTTGGAATGAGAGCAAGAGGGAGGTAGTTCAGCTACTTCTTGAGATCTGTTGCTCCACTCAAGCACTAGGAAAAAAAAAAAANAAGGACTAGGGACAGTATATCTTAACACAAGTACAGAAAAGTAATTTTTAAAAAAATTCTTCCACTAAGACTGGATGTAGTCTACAACCTTCTTCTTGGAAGCAGCAAGTTGCTGATATTCTTAACATATAAATTGAGCATAATAGTTCACACCATGCCACAAATTCATATCCAAATTCACATTTCCATAGCTAATCTGCTTTCTAATAATTTTAGTGACATAAATTTCTGACTGGAAGAACAGGTTTATTTCTTTTTATGTTAAAGGTGCAAAAATAATGGAAGTGAGCTGATATTTGAGCTGTCTTAATATGCTGGTTTAAAAAATTCTGTTTAATTATGCCTCACTTTCAGGTGTCTTGGGGTTTTTTTTCCCCTCTTGAAACAGAAGATTAAAGAAATACTATACAGAAACTAAATCTGGTCTCTTTGGAAAATAAACGAAGAGCAGAAACATATTGATGGCAATTATATTTATAGCAGTTGAATTTTAAATTTTCATGTAACAGTAATTTAGTATTCTGGTTTTGTGCCTTACAAAAAGAGAATGGAATTCACCTTATTTTACTGCATCAACATTTAAGTCATATTGTTGGAAAAATGTTCCATCAACAGTTCTGTAAGTTCCTTGTAATACCTTTTGTTCTGTAAGTAGTAAATAAATTACTCTTAAGTGTGAGTTGAGTATTTAAATTATTCACATGACTTTTTGAAGTGCCTGAACACTCTTTGGAGTTAAAGAAAAGGACACGTTTGGCTCAAGCAGATGGCAACCGACTGTTTGGTGATCACTAGCAAAGCCTCTCGTTGCTATGTAAACATTTATTGTAGCTCACGTGATGTCTCATTTGATAATTTTATTGTAGAAGGGAGTCATTAACAACATATAATTTGAGCGGTGAACTTTTATCAGTTTTTATCAGAAGTGTGTTTTTTTAAAGATCATTAGAAGCTGCAGGGAGTAACAAATACAGGTTACTCAAACTTGGGAGGTGTCATTTTATTTACTGGACTTGAGAACACTAGTGTGATATTTCAAAGAAGGTCTATATGTTTTAATTTATTTTGCTTTCAATAAATTATATTAAAAACCCTAGCAGTAAAAAATGGTAAAATAACTATGGATTTTAATATAGTTCAATGGGATTTTTGTAGATGAAAAATTAGATATGAGTCTGCAGTGTCCAGTTGCTACCCAGAAAACCAGGAGTATTCTGGGCTGTATGAAAACATGGGAGACATGACCAGAAGGCTGAGGGAGGTGATCCTGCCCCCTGCCTTGCCCTGCTGAGACCTACCTGGAACAAAACAATTCTCTGTTCTGAGGATGACAAGACACTGTCACAGGTTGGCTAGAGAAATTGTGGATGTCCTGTTCAAGACCAGCCTGGATGGGGCTTTAAGCAATCTTGTCTAATGGAAGGTGTCCCTGACCATGGGAATAGGCATGAAACTAGGACATCCTTATGGTCCTTTCTGAACCAAACCCTTCTATGATTCTATGATTCTGTGATTTAACAAAATGATCTGACTACTTCAAATTAAAATTATTAGAAAAAATAAATAAGCCAAGATGTGCAAGTAATAACACATCCATGTCACTGATTTGAAAACATATGAAGGTAAGGAAATAATAATGGAAGAGTTCTAAAACAGCCTATGCTGCTGGTTCTTTTATCCCCTCTTTTCTCCTAAAAAATCTGGTTTCCATGGATTTAATATTGATTATATGTGATTATTCTTTACATATGTATTTTCCAAACTCATTCGTTATGAAATTACCTGTAACATGAAAGATCCAGTTGGAAGAATCCCCTTCCCCAAACATATTGGTTTTTAATATCTCTGCATGCTTTTTTATATTGAATCTGTACAGAACAGTTACATAGCAGCATTTACTTCCTGGATTTGGTAAAGAACCCGCTGGAAGATGGAAGGATGATGGAAGAACAAGGAAGACAAGAAAATGGTAAGCAGGAAAAGTTTGGAATGAGAGCAAGAGGGAGGTAGTTCAGCTACTTCTTGAGATCTGTTGCTCCACTCAAGCACTAGGAAAAAAAAAAAAGCAGCCTTAACCTGTGAATGTAATGCCTAAATTATTTTATTAACAACTGGTTACTAACTGGTTTATTAACACAGGTTGCGCCAGAAATACGTTTACAGAAAGAATCAAATACAGCAACTTCTTCAGATTACTGTGTGAAGAGTTCAAGCCTGGTTCGTGGTATCTCTTCCCTTCCTCTTTGGTCGTGTGCCAGTACCTGTAACCTTCTCTCAGTAACAAGAGCATGTGAAAACTATTCTCACTTCTGACATGAAGTTTGGAATAGCAATAGTAACAAACCATAATATTTTTGAAAGGTAGTGCGATTTTGTTATAAAGCCATTTTCAGGTATTTAACAGATGATTTATTTTGCTCAATTTATTTTGGGTCCCCTCTGTAGATAGCTAGATTGTATTGAAATGTCTAACTGAAATGCAGGTAAAAGATGTCTCAGCTGTCAAAAAGACTGGACAAGTCAAAAAACTGACAGGCCCCTTAAGAATGAAGAGAGGTACTCTATTGGGTTGAAATTGTGTAATTTTATCTCTCAAAAAACCCCAACTCAACCCAAAGCAAACTAAAAAAACCAAAACAAACCAAACAAAATCAAAACCAAAAGCCCAAACAAACAAATAAATAAAACCCCCCAAGCAAACCAAACCAAAAACAAAACCAAAAGCAAACAAACAAAAAAAAGGAAACAAAACAACCAAAACGCCCCCACAAATAGAACTTTCCTCTGGTGCAGGACAGATTAATATCTTGCCATAGTGATGAGGTGTGAAAAGGTTTATTCCAGAATTTCTAGAGAAGATTACCTCTCAAAACGGATTTTTTTTTTCCCCTACTCCACTCT
>VWZN01013674.1:88714-157132 GCA_013396955.1 Regulus satrapa
TGCTGGGCTGCGGGGAGCGGCGGCGGTGGCAGCGCGCCGGGGGTGGGCTGAGGCCGGCCGGCGACACAACCCTGCGTGCTCGGGCAGCTGCGCTCGGGCCGTTCTTCTCCGCTCCCCGCCTCGGGTGACTTAGTAGTGCTCTGTTTTTGTTCGAGTCTCTTGAAGCCCGTGCTGGACGTCACCTTCGCATGTCGGCTGGGAGTGACGGAATCTTTCCGGGGTTTAAGGAGTTAAATGTATCCTCCCTCCAAGCTGCGCAGCAGAGTCTGCTTTGCTCGCTACTTAGTTCGCACGGAGTATTTTGTAAATGATGCAATGTAATTGCACTTTTTCTAGATGTGATTTTGCACGGACGTGTTGAATTTCACGTTTTCCTATCGATTCAGTAAGTCATCAGTGAAGGGATCTGGAGAGCAGAAAATGAATCCTCCTTCATGCAGTGTTTGTCAGTGTAGTGAAGAATCGGGGAAATAAAGGGGTTTTTTGTCAGTCTGAAACGATGGCAATGTTCAATACAAACAGACTGGAATTTCGTGATTTCTAAGCTGGATTTGTTTTTGGGTTTTTTTTTGTTTTTGGTTTTGTTTTTTTGGGTTTTTTTTGGTGGGTGTGTGTGTGTGTGTGTGTGTTTCTCTGCTTTAATTTGATGAGCTCTTTCAGATACAGGGGGAACAAAAGAAGAGCCATGAAGAGTATTTCCTGAATTTCCTCTTGCGTGTGCCACAATCAAAACTTTATTTTGTGTTCTAACACATCTTTGTATAAAGTACTAATCTCTGCTATCTTGCAGGGACCACAAGTTCCTGAAATACTTAAAAGCCATCAGCAAATTAAGTAATTGTAAATTGTCATAGGTACCTCTTTGTACATGAGTATCAGCTTGGATTTGGTGCAGTTTTTCTGGTACTGTGAAACTGGCATAGTTTTGCATTTCTTCGGAATGGGGACTTGAAACCCAACTTTAGGATATCATAGAGCCCTGAAGGTTTTTATAAATATTTCAGTAATTGTCTGTTGTAGCTGATTTTATGGTGAGAATCACTCGAAATCACTGCTCTGATTTTCCCGCTCAGTCTTAGTTTGCTGCTTCCAGCCCTTTAAAAGCTACTTGGAAAGCTTAGAGAGTGTCTTAGTGTCTTAGACACTTCTAAAAAGACACTACAATTTAGAGAGTGAGCAAAATAAGTGGAAGATTCACGTAGGAGTAGATTTTCCAAATTATATGTGAAGAAAAAAGAAAAGTGACCAGTAATGTTTTTTGAAAAAAACCAAAACAAATTCCCAATGAAACACCTGCACTTTGTTTTTTTTCTTTTCTTTTCAAGGGTTTTTTCTTTTCTTTTCATAAGCCTGATGAGAGATGTTTGCATGCATCTTGCTTTTTGCCTTTGTATTTTGGTAAACAGTGGTACTTCAGTGACTTGGGAGAGACAAGGATTGCCAGAATGAACACTGTTAGCCCTCTTCCAACAGCTGTTGTGGGAATGGAAAATGCTTCTCTTCTTCAGTACCGAATCTGCAAGGCAGCAACTAATAAAAACGTATAAAGCTGTATGGCAAATGAAACCAACAAATCTTTGTAGAAATTAACAGCTTAACCACTTTTAGCCATCTGTGGGGAACTCCAGCAATAAAAAGCAGCCCGAGGCAGTGCTTATCAGACCCTGGGGTCTGAACAGCGTTTGCAGTTCTGCTTTTCTCCCACCCCCAGAACCAGCTTTTTTTTTGTTCTACTGTGAAAAGTCAGGTCTGATTTCTTAGGTTCATGCTAATACCAGTATTACTGGTGGAGCAAAAAATGGATAGTTAGGGCAAGTAATTTGAGATTTGTAATGATGTTCTCACAGCTAGAAGCTGCAAATTGGCTTCATTTGAAGGAAAACCTCGAACTCAGTGAAATACTGGGCATTGAACATGAGTGAGAAATATTTCTGCTAAAACATACAGGGCAGCCAGGTCTAAATCAACACTGTTCCCTGTTTGTAAGATGAGCTTTAAGTATTAGGGTAGTTTCATTATAAACCCTTCTTGGCCATCCTTCTATAGGTAGCTCTGCTTTGTAAAAAGCTTTATAACCAGAACATGACAGAGCCGCTGTTACCATGTCTGCTACAGTGTCTCCTAATAGGAGTGTCTCTCCGCTTGGTTTTTAACCTTCCCTTGGTGGCTTTATAATACCAGTATGGTAAAGTTGAAGCAAAACAGCCTCCAGGCATCTTTACAGGATGCTTAATGTGTCAGGAGGAAACAATTGCAGGGAAAAAAGGAATCGGGTAGGAGTAGATTTAACTTTGTTCATTAATGCGTTCCTGAGAGATCTGTCCTCTTCTTTTTGGCTCTAGTGCTACAAAAGACAAAGGCTGGAATGGTTAATATGGTTCTTCTGGAGGGACATATTATTCTTGTGATATATTCTTACTCAAATACTTCTGTATTTCTTCTAGACACAGATCAGTCACATTGTGTCACTTCGTCATTATCAACAGGAGCAAATGTTTCCACATGGATATGAACTTCCAGCACATGCTGTATCAATCCTGACTTTTGTCATTTTTTTAATGACAAGTGCATTAAAGAAGTGTAACAGTGTGTGTTTTTAAGACAGTTTCTGACTATAGCATTTAAGGGAGGAGATTTTTATGCCTACCGGAGCAACTTGTGTTCTTTCTGCAAGGGGAATGGAAGTGTGCTGATGTGATCTTGGTTGTAAAGAGACCATTTGCAGCTCTGGCAGGAATTGCTTGTATGCTCTTGTCACCCAGGCACATGATGGAGCTTCCCTGCTCTATGGAATTATTTTGTTTGCTTTAGTGGCAGTGAGAGTAGAGGGATGTGTAGCCTCTTAAGAGCAAAGATGGTTTGTTTATGGTTTTGAAGGTGACCTTAGAGAAATGGTATGTTTCATAATTCCCACAAAACAAGAAATAAGCAATAATAATGTTTAAATCTAGGGAGAGTGGTGTAAAGTAAGTACTATAAGTACTATACTTTCCTGGTTTTCTTTCTTTTTGTTTTGCGTTGTTGTTTTAATTTATTTTTTTTTCCCTCTCCAGTACATATCCCAGTAAATTAAGCCACTGTGCCTTCAACTCTTAAACAGCACAAAATGTCCCTGAAGTGTTCAAGGTTGGACTTTCACTTAAAAGATGTCATATCAAGTTTGTCTTAGAGGAGAAAATATGTTCTATATTACTTCTATCTCAAAATGCATGGGCTTCTTTGCTTCGTCAAAGCGTAGTTACCACTTCTAGTGTTGAAAAATAGTGCATTTTTTCCTGGCTGTTTGTTTGCACAGCTCAGATTTTGGAGGTGTGAATACTTCAGTATACCTTTATGAGAATAGAAAAAACATGAGCAAAATTGTGCAGGGTGTGTGTTAGGGTGTTCCTGCTTGTATCAAAATATATTTGATTTAGGTCTCAGTTTTGGGAAAACATTCCTGAATTTTTAAATGCTAAGAAACAAGAGGGAAGTGACCTAAATAAAAAGTAGTTCAAAAACAGTGTATGTAAGTAATTAAATCTTTTGTTGAAGAGAAAAGCAGAGTTTGTTTAAATTAAGTATGCTCTTCAGTTCTGGGTCTGATGGCTGCTTCAGTGTCATAATTTAGTTGGGATTGTGGTCTGCTCAGATGTTCATTAATACATAGCTCGATTTGATTGAAATTGGCTGTGGTTAAACATTTCAAAAGGTGAAAATTCTAAACAATGCAAAAGTTATCTAACTTTAGAAGGTGGTGACATCAAGTGGTTTTGTTTGGTTTTTTTTCCTTTGCAGGTTGTCTTGGAGTGGAGTAGAGACCAGTATCATGTTATGTTTGATTCATACAGGGACAACGTCGCTGGCAAATCATTTCAGAATCGGTGAGCTTTACCTACCCTTGACACTATTGCACATTTTACTTTCTAATGAAATATTTAAATAACATGTTAGTTGAAGTAACACACTGTTGAGTAGAACCTTTTTGTATGGGCTCTAAATCTGCAGCAAATTTTAAACTTAGTAAGTGCTTAGTTAGTGGATAATCTCCCAGTTTGGAAGATTGGCTTTTAAAAGCTCTAGTCCCATAATAAATTTAAAATAATTAAAAAATTAAATAATTTTAATAATGAAATACTTTTAAATGTGTTTAATTCATCCAGTCTCTAATGAAGTGTCAAAATGGTGAAAGTGTTAACAATGAAGCGAGGCCATGACATGTTTTCTAGGTTAAAATAGGAAAACATAAGTACTGTTCCTCTGTGCTTAACATTTCAATATTCAGTGCTTTGAGAAGTTATTTTTAAATTACTTTATGTTTTCTCAGATGTCTTATGAGAATCATTATTTAGCAGGAAAGTCACAAAGCTAGAAAGAAGCTTTTAAAAGCTGAGTGCATGGGAGAATCTCTCACAGCAAGTTGTAAACCAAGTCATATGGGGCATTTATTTCCGCTGTATTAGCTGCTGCATGACTTCCTGTGGTTTCATCATTCATGTCTGAATAAACATGGGGTCTGCTGCTCAGGGAGTAGTAAGTGGGCTGTGAGTTGATAGGTGGAAGAAAGCTACTAAGCAGGTATCATCTGACTCTTAATATTGATACACTTGACTGGGATAAAAACTAACCCTGAAAGCAGAAGCTTTAATCTGCCTTGAGGTTTGTTGCATCATGGAACGGTGGAAATGATCAAATCAATTTGTTACGCTTTAGTTGGTGTGAGATAACTGTGAAATGCATTGCATGGTGTTGATGAATACTAGGAACTTTTATAGCCTGTTCTCCTACTCCTCTCCTCCATTTTCCAACTGATGACAGATAAAAGCAGAGTGATGCAGCTCATGTGGATGAACTTAATGTTGATATGTTTTAGCAGTAGTGAAGTGAAACATGACAGTTTGGTCCTGTCACTACTGAAATGCCTGACTTTGTGATAATTAACTGGAGTGTTTTTATAAAACTGTTGACTTTCTCCAACACAAAATCAGGACTCTTAATGTTGTGGTGTCGATATAGTCAGTTCCCATTTCTGCAGTGTATCCTTACTTCATTTTGGTTGTGTAAAGCACTCCTTCGCTGGCGACCATTTCTGTCGATTGTGAGCAAAATATCCAGTGCCTGGTGAGGAACACTTGGTGGCCTGAGCAAAAGCTTAAGGCTTTCATGATGGGTGCTTAAATTATTCCAGTTCACCCATATACTTAAACAGTCATATCTCAGGAGTTACAGGGAAGTTTGCTGTGATACTTGTATGCAACTACCAACTTCCTCTAAAAAATCATACCAACAAGAAATCTTTGTGGAGGCATACTTATAGGGATTTGTTAACTTTTAGACATCCCTTGTCAGGGGTTAAATTAATTTTTGTTTTCAAACTTCACAATTGCAGTAATGGACTCGGTCTTGCAGTGGGAACTTGCATCAGTGGTGGTTTGGTGGAGTTTTTTAGGTTGGTGTCAATGGAACATTCAGAGCTACACATAAACTGAGGACGTCCAGGTTGAATCTAGCTTGTCTAGCTAGTGATTTTAATCACTTCCTATTTTAGTGCTAGAAAAAATATTCAGAATTGGAGAACAGGAAGCTTGTTGGTTAGAAAATTAAGCACGTGTACTGCTTTGTGGAAAATAAAAGCTGCATGGTCTTAGGGAAATATTAGTGGGCCTTCAGTTGGATTTGAGTAATGTTCCCTGGGAGGTTTGCAGGTAAAAATTCTGTGTTCTTTCCATAGAAGTTTACAACTTCTGTGGAAAAAAACCTCACTTCTAGTTTTGCCTTGGAGTTTAGCAAATGCTTTTGGTTGCTTTTCCTTCCTGTTGCAAACCCTTGGCATCCCAACTGTGGCACTTTTCAGGTAGCCACATCATCTACTAAACTTGCTTCTTGCGTTGCTCAGCCTCTTACACAGCTTGAGAGACTGAACTCTCAAGAAATAGAAATTCCAGGACTTTTTTCCAAGGCACTTTTTCCAAACCAAATTTTATAAGTTTTGATATGAAAATAAAAAGGGAGAAAAGGAAACTAAATACTGGAGTTCCATACATGACCGTTTTGGATGAGGACTGGATTTTTATTACTCTACTTGCAAATGGTATATTAAGTATTTACTGTAAAGTGTAACTTTGCTGTTCCTGGATGCCCAGTTAAACTGGAAGATATATATGGGAAGATGTGCAGGAATAATCCCCATCTTTTAAAATGCAGACTGATTTCAGTATGGTGCAGCAAGTGAGAGCTGTCAATGGTTGGCCAGCCATTAATTGTTGAGCTGAGTGAGGCTGGAGAGAGGGAAAGATATACCAATCAGGGAGATGGAACAGCAGTGGAACAGCTGAGTTACTGTTAGTGCATAATTACAGAGCTGGAACTGGCAAGAGGGCTGGGAGGCTTACTAGGAGCAGCTTAGACCTCTATTATTCATAGAGAGGCTCAGCAAGGTTAGAGATCAGCATATGGTATCTTGGGAGAGATCCAAAATCTGCTGTACTCCTTCAGCAACAGTGGATGTTGAGACACAAGTTTGTCTTCTACCTACAGTCTCGGCTGTGACGATGGTTCTCGTATGTAAACACATCAGGGTATGGGAAGTTCCTGTCAGCGAGTGTTCCCTGCCCTCGCTGCAGCCCTGGTGGCTCTGGTTTTGTCTTTAAGCAGGATCCTATGGATGTTTTTTAATTTGCAAGTAAAAATGGTTACACTTTGGAAAGAGAAAAATGTAAAAACCTCAATTACTTGTCTGAGAGTCTCCAAGGAATTCTCTGAAATGCTGGTTTTCTGTAGAAAGGTGTGAAGATAATTCCTGCTTGGAATTAAATTGCACCTCTGAGTCACATCTGTTAGTGAACCAGGAATTAGTCACGTCAAAGAGGGGAAACAGCTGATTAGAAGGGTGGCTGTATTTAGGAAATTAGCTCAGGTTATCTTGGACTTAACCTGTTTTCCAGACTGGTGTTTTTGATGAAGACCGGATGTATAAGTCATATGAAGGAAAGAAGGCTACAGAATTTGAGAGAGAATTTTTGAGTTTCTCTGAAGTTCAACAATCTGCAAAAGATTCTGAGTGTTAAAATAGTGTTTGAGAACAGCACTACTGAAGTGTAGTATCTGTTCCTTTTTCCTTTTAAACCATTTTGCATCAAAATTCCACTACATGCTTCTGAAAATATAAATGCTCAATGTACTTTAGGAAGTCGTGAAACCATCCAGAAAGCTTTGGCCAAGTCCAGAAAGGTGCAGTTTTAACAGTTACTTGGCTTAATTGGAAACAATAAATTGAGTTGGGATAGCTGGTTTTTATTATACTGTTACTGTTACACTGTTTGATAAATATTACTTTCTGAAATAGTTTGTGCTGTAAAGGTGTACTATGGAAATTTATTGAGTATTTGGATAAATTTTTAAGCAATTAGACTAGTGGCTCGGCACACAATTCACTTTTTTAACTTGGATGTCTCTTTTGTCACTGGTAATGAAGAATGAGGTCGCCATGCTGGGGTTGATTGAATTGACATGCCTGCATTTGACCAAGAATGCTTCTGTGGAATTTACTAGCTTTTGGCTGTATGTGACATGGTGTAGGAAATTTCATAGGCATATGTGCTACTGCATAGAGACTTTTAGGAATAGTAAAATGGAGAGAGGCTTCACAGAATTCAGAATTGCCTCATACTATAGAAAAATCACAGTTCTTTTGGACATGCTATGTTCTTCAATGAAGCCTGAGTGAATAAGCTCTGCACTTTTCCCAGAAGGCTGAAGGTTGGACGTTTATGAAATCCCCTGACTTGAGTCAGGTGCTTTCACCTAAAGCACTCCTTTCAAAGCTGTAGCATTCCAGGGACTGTCAAACCAGTAATTTAACTGATCACAACAAATGTAGAAAAGCTGGGAGAGCTCCTGCCATTGAATTTCTACTCTGGAGGATATTTTAGTTCAAAACATGCCTTGTAAATGAACCAGAAGTTAGTTATCTTTGGAGAAAAAAGTGAAATAATTAAGTGGAAGGTAATTGTATTAAGTAAATTCACTTTTTTTAGATAGAAAGGTAGCCTTCTGTAGATGTGAGAGACTTCTGGGGAAGGCAGCACTGCTGCTGAGATGTTCAAACTGTCTCAGAATGCCCCAGCATTATCCTCTGAGTGTTAGCTCAGTTAGGAACACCAGTAAATTGAGTACAAAATGTTCCTGCCCATTGTGCTGAGACGAGCTACTGGCTGACCTTTTACCAAATTTTGTGCTTCAGTTGTTGAGTCTGAGCTAGTAGAAAATGAAGCTGGGTGCAAGCTCTCTGCATGGCATGCTGTGAAAGGGCAGGTGCCTGTAAGTTCTGTTTCTCTTTGAATGCTTTTGGAAGGACTTTTGGAAATGGGTGGAGAGAGAGCCTCTCTAATGCTGAGATCCATGAGGTCACAGGATGATGTTTTCCAATGTTTCCTAGGCCATCTACAGTTTAGGAAGGTATTAAATAGCTTGATACTGGAACTTTTGAAAATAATTACTGGGGCATCCTCCTGCTACAGGACTCAAATTCACCTATGGCAGTAGCCTGGAATACCTGTTGACACAAAGCTATGGGCCTTGGAGAGGAGATTATCATTTTAAAAAATGGGAAAAAGGTACCCAAACCCCTTTATTCTGCCCTATGCATGCTAGGAAATCTGTAACTCTCCAGAAACAGCTCCAAGATTATCAGTTGTGTCAAGAATTAATTTGTCTGCCGTGTCTAGAGGGTGAATTCATGTACCCAAATTAGATTGTTGTTTCATGAAATGCCCTGTTAATATAATCTAAGAGACATTCCTGGGATAGAGATCTGGTCCTGCTGAGATCTTATTGGCCCTATGCAATTAAATAACAGTAAGTATGACTTAAGTTATGCTTCATAACTTAAAAGTTTCGAAGTTATGCTATGTCCTCTCTGAAGTGTTGGTCAATGAAGAATGTGCTCAGGCCTTGGAAAATATTTGATGGGTTTCAAGGAGGTGAACCATGAGTTTGGGTCATTGAAATTTAGAGCATAAAGTTAGGATTTCCTTTAGTTACTGAACAGTTAAAACCACTTTGTGTCCTTTGGTTTATGTCTGTGCTGTTTTGTCAAAGGCTTGTGTATAATTAAGACATGATATATATAGCTAAAGAGAGTCTTTTTGCTTTGTCTTGTTTGCAGCCCAGACACCAAGTATTTCTGTTGTTAGACAGAAATTGCTATTGTAGGATGCCATGAACGCTTGTAATGTAATATTAAACAGCTCATGTAGCTTTCTTTTGAATTATGTAGGCTTTGTTTACCCATGCCAATTGATGTGGTGTACACCTGGGTGAACGGCACAGATGTGGAACTGATCAAAGAATTGCAACAGGTCAGGGAACAGATGGAGGAAGAACAGAAAATAATGAGGTAATATTATTAGATTTTTTTTTCCCTTTAACTGATAGCAGCAATCTAATGCTGTACTAGTTTTCTTTGTTGTTATTTTTTCCCATGTTACTCAACATGACAATTAGAAGCACATATTCTTACTTCTTCATTTAATTATTCCCAGAACCTTATTTCAGTTCTACTTTTAGCTGTCAAGTACTGTCTAATTAGAAAATTGTTTAAGATAAGCATAGTAATTAAGGCTGTTCTGTCATGAATTTGTAAAATGTCAGAAGACTGCATTGTGTCATTTTGTATTGATGTCTATAACAGTTTCTAATTAATAATAAACTATGCTTCAAATATATAACCTCTCTTCATCCCTTTCTTCTTTCCCTTCCCCCTGGTTATTCTTTTTATAGTAGGCTTCATAAAATCTTAAGCATGTTTCTTAAGTTCTTGTTTTTAGATTAGTTAGATTCATAGTCTCACAAATACTGAAACTGAGAGATGGGAAAATAGTTTAAGCACATTATAAAGGTGTAAGCTGGCTTTTATCTTTGGAATCACAGACATGTGTTTCTGCATTTGCTGTTGTAGATTGTGCTATAGAATTATGCAAAATTACTGATCTAGGCCTTCAAACACAGGCTGCTGCAGATACCTTGGAAGATGTCTTGCAACTGTTAATTTAGTTTTAGATAAGCAACTCAGCTCACATGATCTGTTTTGGCCAGTAAATATGCTAAGTGGAAGGACAAGTCTGTATTTTAAGGGTTATAATAATTTAGTTCACAATAATGAGAAGTCTACAAGTTAGTGGATTGATCTGATTTTTGGTATGCTTTATCTTGCAGTTTAGAAAAACCTGACAGTATGATCTCCAGGGAAATTATTGATCTTTTCTTTGTTACCTAAACACTGGAAATATGAGAACTTTAAATTCATTGACCTTAAACACACACAGTCTCTGCTTGAAAATGCTTTCAGATTTATACTAATATTTTCCTAGCAGCTCAAACAGCTAATATTAGTAGGTTTAACTTTGTCATCACACATGCTGTGATTCCCATTTCAGGAGCGGAAAAACACGTTTTTTTCTGTAACATTGATTTGGAAAGTTGAGGTTAAACTTATGAATAAGACTGGTGTCTATACCAAGTTTGCTATCTACAGGGACACCTCGTTCCCTCCCCTGTAGATAATTTTTTTCATGTCCTTTGAAAACAATGAGCACTGCTACAAAAAGGGCTGTTTTATAGACCTTATCAGAATGTTTATGTTAGGCAAAACAATCAAGTCAGCCTAGTTTCAGGTCACTTCATTCTAGTTTCTTACCAGTGTTTTTCACATCAATATTGCTTTTGTTAAGTAAACTAATTAGGTTACTAATAAGTAACCTAATAATAACCCCATAAATTCCAGAAAGAGTCTTGCTGCCATAATTCTCAGTACAGCCATGAATTTTTGAGCTCCACCCTCCCTTCACATGAGCAGTGAAGGGCACATGTCAGTTTGTGCTTGCCTTGGCAGCTTTTATCTGGGCTGTTGTTGCTTTGATGTGTCCCTGACTCAGTTCCTTACTGTCAATTCAGTGTTATTTAATATCCTTGTTTTAACTTTGTAATAGGGAAATCCTTGGAAAGAATGCAACAGAACCAACAAAAAAGAGGTGAGTTTTTCGGATTTTTGGGCACAAATTTGAATAAATTATATTCTGCTCATTGTTACCTGAAAGCAGGTAAGAGTTGACAGCATGGTAATATATGTTCGGAATAAAAGTAATGTTATTGTGACATATATAAACAAGCTTCTTAAAACATAATTTCTGGAGTTTAGAATGTGTATCCCTGTCACTGTTTAGGCTTAGCTCCTGTTTTGAGTATGAAAAAATTTTCATGCTTTTGAATCATAAAATTCCAGGTACATATGTATTAAAAATTCAATGTTGCTTTCACCTGCCATTTGTATACATGGCACTGTAAGTAATTGTAGAGGGTCCATGCCTCTTGTGGCTCTGCTGGCAGGAAGCAGCAGTACCAGGTCTGTCCCAATCATCTGGCTTGGTCCTTTTGTTATTTAGAAATTTTTATAAGGTCTCTTCTGTGGGCAGACTTGGAAATCTTGGAAACTTTTGAAAAAAAAGTTGTGGGAATGAACTAAACACTACCGGTCAGATATTTGCCTTCTGCAGGAAAATAAGCATGCTCTTCAATAATTTCCCCTTGCCACAGCAATTGTTACAAGTAACTAATCAGATTTTACAAAAAAGTTTCCCATTGCATCCAAGATTGATTTTTATCTTACATTTTCTAGTGGTGTTAAATATGGCTTTGGTATTTTGCTGTAGTGAGAAACAGCTGGAGTGTTTGCTGACACACTGCATCAAAGTGCCCATGCTTGTCCTGGATCCTGCAGTGCCTGCCAACGTCACACTGAAAGACCTGCCGTCCATTCATCCTGCTTTACAAGCTGCTAACAACATGTTCTTTGTAGCAAAACCAAAAAACCCTTCCACCAATGTGACTGTAATTGTTTTTGATAGCCCTAAGGACGGTAAGCAGCTCTTTGTCATATTCCATCTGGTTTTCTAGAGCAAGTTTTCTAAGCTGCTCTGAATTAGTTTTGGGGTTGCTTGTTTTTTTTCTCCAGGATTGAATTTGATGCTGATTTTCTATTTGACATTAGTAAGTCATTCAGTGTCTCTCTTGCCTTCAAACTGTTTCTCTAAATGATGACATTAAAGATACTGTTTGCTTGCCTCCCAGACAATTGATTACAGATGATTAGAGTTCTGTGCTTTAAAAAGCTATTGCAAGACAGGTTTGATATCTGAATATCTGTGTTGTTCTGGTAATCTCAAGAGACTGGGGTTTAGACTGAGGAAGATTAGTTTTAGAAATCCTCTTTTAATTGCTGTGAAGTCTAGTTTGAATAACGTGCAGTAAGTTCTGGCCTTGTTCAAAGGATTGACAACTGTAAAACAAAACTATTAATGTGTTTAACATCTTAGGTCTTAGAGCAGGTGTGAGTTTCATATTTTGTTTAATATGTAGTGCTTGACTAGTCCAACCACTGTTCCTTATTTTACCACCAAGAATTATTTACTGTTTGTAAAGACAACATTTCACACTATAAATACTGAAATATCTTACGTTTGCAAAAGTATTTATTGGTTACTGCAATACAGAAAAGAAGTGACTTTATACTGAAAAGTTTTTGATTTGCAATTTTATGTATTCTAGTTGAAGCTGCCCATTCTGGGATGTTAAAAGACAACAGCAAACAGATAGTATGGAGGGCTTACTTGGTATGTACTTTGATAATCTGTTGATTAGCTTTTGTATGTGTTAAACATTCTGTACATTTTTAGAAAGTTTCTGTGCTATTCTCTTTCCATAACTCACATATAGTAAAAAATGAGACCTTTCAGAGTAACCCTTATTGTTATGTGAATTATTCTACCTTTAAAATGGTCTTTATAACTTGTTTTCTTGTTTTTAGACTACAGACAAAGAAGTTCCAGGTCTGGTATTAATGCAAGACTTGGCCTTTCTTAGTGGATTTCCAGCTACATTCAAAGAAACAAACCAGCTGCGAACAAAACTGCCGGAAAGCCTGGCCTCTAAAGTAAAACTGGTAAGGCTCTGGAGGAAACAGTGCTTTAGTTGTTGTACTGGTCTTTTGGAATGGCTCAGAGATGGAACCTCACCCACCTAGGAGATGTAGGATATTTCTTAGAGTAATCTGGATTTTTTTGTGTGAGTCTTCCCTGAGTAGTGAAGAGTAGCAAATAGCGACTCAAAGAGTTGTCTCCAAAAGACCAATTGTCCATTGCAAGTTTTTAAGCATTACATTTGCTACCTGATCAAAAGGCAACCTGATCAGTTTCTCTCAGCCATTTGCTGGAGGCTGCTTTCTTGCTGTTGAATTCTAGATCACTTGCTTGTTTAATTTGTGACAGAATTTTATTTATGTAGCTTCTTAGCTATTTTCTTCCCTCATAGCTCTCTTAACACTGAGCGTTGTGTTTCTCTCTGCCGTGCTCTCTTTAGGGTCTTAGTTAAGTTACACTTCAGCTGACCCAGCTGCAAGGCAACAGAAAACAACTTGTGTGGTTGCCATTTAGTGCCTTCCATGCTCCCCTGCTATTTGGACACCAGTTAGAGTTACTGTCAGGTTTAATGGATATGTGGAAGTTGAGGAAGTTTGTTAAAAGTGCTGGCTTTTGTATTGGAGAGGGATGTGACTTGAGTGAAAAGGACTGGGGCTGAGGAGTTTGTGAGAAGGAGTTAGCAGGGGTAATGGGATGGCAATGCATAAGTCATTTTTTTTCTTTAGTGTGATGTACACCTGTAATATGGGCTGATTCACTCTGTGGCTTGTTCTTGGTGCTCAAATGAACATGAGGATCTTTTCCCCTTTTTTTTTTTTTTTTTTTTTTTCTTTTGGTAGGCTGGGCTAACAACTCATGTACTCTGTTGCAGAAATTATCTTGTGTAATTCCTTTCATAGGCTGGTCACACTCCAACATAATGCAATCTGAAATTCTTCTGTCTTGTCTCAACTTGTGTTAGCTGCCTTGGAGCCTTGCTAATGGCAGAAACCTTGCAAAGTAAACACAATTGTACATCTTTTCCTACATGTCCTAAAACAGATTATTAGAGAGAGTTTTTAAAGAGTTATTTAAGCTTAAATAGGTTTGGGTTTTTTGCCTTTGCACCTCTAGTGTCACTGCAGTTAAATAACAGTGAATATTCATATGGTTCATTGCTGACTAGATGAACATAAAGGCTGCATCTCTGGGGTGTCTTGGATATGTTTCCTATTTGCTCGTGTGTCTTTATGGAAGTGACATCCCCTGCCTATTGTCTTTCTATATGATTTTTCCTACCCTGTCTTGGTTGTGTTTTTAAATTTGTCATCGGTCATGTGGCATCTATTTGTGCTGATTCCCTTTTCCTTGGTGTGTTACCTGTGTGTAAACATTGCCACTGTGATTGTTCATAAGAGCTCCTCTTCTGCAATTTGGTCAGACAGATATATATCTGTATAATCACATATTTTTCTCAGGTATCACAATATTCTGCAGTTTTATTTCCAGTCATCTTTGCCATCTGTGTTTCTTTTGCTGCTGGTGGATGCTTTAGAGCAATTAAATTGGAATTATTATACCCTGTGTGGTCGGAGCAGTGAATTCTTTCCCTACCAGCCCTCTATTCTGGATAGTAGGAATTAATGTATGTTATGAAGAAACTTGTGCACATGAATGTAAAAAATGTTTTCTTTTCATGGGTAAAGGATCTTACATCAAATGTGGATATTGTTATTTCTGTAGAAGCCTTTGGTAGGTTCTGAGCTCAGAGCTCATTTCTTCTTTCAGAAGATATGGATATGGTAGGTAGGCAATAATGGTAAACACAGGCAGATGTGGCTTTCTTCTTACCAAAAGGAGGTGCTAGGTTAATGCTGCAGTTAAGTAGAAAAAAAGGTTGATTATATACAGTTGCTACTGACATTTGCAGCAATGCCTCTCTTGTTATGCTTTCTGGAATCTCTAAAGTGGTGTGAGATGCTTGGTGGAGAGGAAGAAAGTTGCACTCGAGCTTGAACTATGCTTATGTCTCATAGACACCTCCTGATGCCAGATGGGTTTCTGTGTGCTTTAAGTGGCTGTTTCTTACTTCAACACCACAAGTAAAGAATTAATAATAATAAAAATTTTGAACACTGCTGCTGTTAGAAGGGAAGAAAGGTGAGAAAGGGAGGAATATAGTTATTGGTGCATTTTTGTTGTGTATTGATAATGCTGTCTTGGTTGGATTGCTTTAGTTTGATTGAAATAACTTCTACTTCTAAATCCAAGGAAGAACAAATATTGTTCATCTAGATGACATAGTTCTAAAAATCTAAATATCTGAGCAAAGCAGCTGAGCTCAACTAGAGGTGATTAAAATGTGAAGATTCGTGATATAATGGATCTATTTTCAAGGTGAATTATATCAGTTAGAGTCTACTGATTTTTTTGTACTTACTTACTGCACTGTAGTGCCTGCATTGTAATGTAATGATAGGGAAGTTTATTTCAAGATGAAAGTTGAGCAGCAGTGTGTCTGCTGGTCATTTGTTGCTGTAGGTCGTGTGTTATGAGAAATGAAATTGAAAGTGATATTTTACAGCTTTTTATTGTCCATGTATTCTTAACCGAGTGTTAGAAAGCCACTAGATGGAGGTGTTGCTCTGGTTGTGCAGCTGATTGCTGCTGAGCTGTTCCTTTAAGGGTTCCAATGACCTTACCTTGGACATATATATGAAGAGCAGCTGAATATTTCATTGTCACTTCCCTCCCACCCCCACCTTAACTAAATTTCTAAAGGAGACTATCATTCAGCCTACAGAGATGCTTGTAGCTTGAAAACTACATTTGTTTAAGAACTTGATTTGTTTGATTTTGGGTTTTTTGAGGCTGTTATGCTAACTGTTTTCACTGAAATCATACACAGTAGTGAAAATTTTCTAAGAAAGTTGATTTTTCCTTCAATATTTAATATCCTGATTACTTCAGGGAAAACGAAGAGCTTGTAAATCATCTTTTTTGCAAAATTTCCTTTAATCCACATGCCCACATACGCATACATAATATAGACAAGTTCTGTCAGAAACTTAGGGATATCTTAATGGCCTTGTCATACTAATGGAAGTCAATCCACATGAGAAACTACAGGCACAGTTATGTTGGATGTTTGACTCAGAAATTACTCTCCTACTATGTCATCTTATAAAGGGCACTTGAGACATCTGTAAAGACAACAGTGTTTTATATTCGTAAAGCTACTTGTAACTCTTCAGGATATGCTTCCTTCCCCTTGCTATGTAGGCTTATGAGTTTTTCCAGTATCCACACTGGAGTGAGAAAAAGGGAGTTTCTTATTTCCTTAATAATCAGCTTTGGTCATTAAGAAGATAAGATATAATAATTTAAGGACCAGTTAGGAATCTAAGTCCCACCTCAGGAAACAAAAGTGCTTTTGAGGCTTCTTACCTTGAGAAGGTGGAAATGAAGTTATTTACTTCTGCATGAGGTGCCTGAGCTCATCTGGCTCCTAGTCTAGTAAGCTGCAATTCAAGTTCCCTGGTGGAGATAATGCATTTTCCTGTCTCACTTTCAAGTGTGTGATGAAAATGTGTCCCAGTGGTGGTCTGGGTGTGTGGCTGCAGGGTGTGTTCTCAGACCACTTGCATTAGCAGAGGCTCACCTGGTGACACTGAGTCTCTGCGTCTACCTTCTTATTCTTCTGTTCTGTTTTGACAATACCTTTTGATTTTCTGGCCTGTTTTGGCAGGATGAAGATGCTCTCTGGAAGGTAATATTTTAAGAGAATGGGTAATTGCATCCATCCCTACAGAGAGGAGGTTGATACCTGTGAGACGTTAAAAAATCTGCCAGATAATTCAATTTTTAAAAAAAATAAAATGATTGGAGCAGAGCTTGAAATTTATTAGACTCTAGTTAGTTATTTCACCAGATAACTTCAGTGAAGTCTAGCTTTATTGATAGCCTGCTTAGAAAAAGACTGGTATCTTCAAAAGTTGCTACTGGAAGAAAACCCACTTGGATGTAATTAAAAAAATAATCTTGTCAGTGCAGGGTTTAGCTAAAATCTGATGCTGAAAAATGGAACATGTTTTTCCACTGCTTTCTGTATGTGCTTGGAATATTACAAATTAGAAAAATGTATGCTGTGTTTGTGGGGGATACGTGTTTGTAATAAATCTAATTAGGCTTTTGTAGTACAGGTACTTACCTTGTCAAGTTTGGGAACAAGTTATAGAGAAACTAAATGCTCTTACATGCTTTCATAGATCTAAGATGGCAATATTTTTGGTTTGTTGTCTGTATGATTTATGAGACAGATTCTAAGGCACTGTGTGACACCGTTGTATTGCTAAATAAAGCACATACCCAGTGCTGGCAGCTTTGCAATCTGCAGCATTTCAGTGCTGGTATTTTTGGAGTTTGCTGCCTGCAGTCCGTAACTATACCTCAGCCGTTTAGCTACTGAAGCCATCCTTTCCACCCATAACTTCAGATGATTCCCTGGAAGGTCTGAGATTTATCAGATTTTTCTAATGACAGGCCTCATAAGTCAAATTGAAAGATCTCAAATAGCGTATGAGTCAAAGCATCAACAGCTTTAAAATGTCACAAGTGGAACAGCTGGTCTTGCTAAGGGAAGGGCTGCTAGCTCTGGAGACGTGTTGTTTTAAAATGAGCAGAAAGGGTCAGGTTTAATAAAAAATAGAGAAATAAAACCACTCAGTTGTTACAAAGGGAGCTGCGATGTTGTTGCTGGTTTTGAATATGATTATTCAAATTTTATAGCTTATGAATTGCATTTACACTGAAAATTTGGTAGATGTGGTTGTCTTATGTTGCCTGAAGGAACAAAAATTAAGCATAACATCAAATAAATATTAATGATTAACTGTGTTTATTCTTAATTGGACTGTTGAATGCATGCACTTAGAAAATCAAAGTGCAGTCCTGCTTTTAGCTTGATTGGGTCTGCTCATCCTATTTCATATGGTAAACACAGCATCTATTAAATTATGCCATATTCCTAGGGAGCTGCTTTGATGCCCTCTGTTCTGTAAACTGTACTCACTGTTAGGGTGTGTAGTGCAAGCCCCTGATCCTGTGCATTATGAAATCTGATCTACTGACTTACTGGTGGCAAGAGATAAAAACAGTGAACAGATCAAACAGTCCACAACTAAGAAATGACCTTAGCAGCATATTGGCAACCAGCACTAAGGACTTGGAGACCCACATGGATTAGCTCTGGAGCCCTTTGTAGCTCAGGTTTCGGAGCTGTAGGTTGAACTAACTGTAAACCATTTTGAACATTTCACGCTTCTGACAGTGATGATACCTCAGTGCCCTAATTTTCAGGGAAGATCATTCCTTGTTTAAGATGGGGGAAAAAAAGGACAATTCTTTCAGTCATATAATAAAGTGTTAATAAAACATGAATGTTCTTATTGGAATGACAGAGGGGACTTACTATTCATTTACTCATTAAATATTCAAAACATGAAAAGGTTTACCATTGCTGGATCATTATGTAAAGAGATGTTTACTTTGCAAAGTGAAAATGAAGCATAATGTTTTGCATCTTCACATTTTTTTTAGTTCCCATTTTACTACTTCTTTTTGTGTTTTTCAAAATTTGAGCTCTTTAAAAACAGTGTTTACCAGTCATTCTTATAAATAACTATAGTAAAAATAACATAGCAAAAAGATGGAAGAGTTGTTTTCTCTGCTTGTATAGTTGCAGCTGTATTCAGAAGCCAGTGTGGCTCTCTTGCAACTGAATAACCCCAAGGGTTTCCAAGAACTGAGCAAGCAAGCAAAGAAGAACATGACTATAGATGGGAAGGAATTGACGCTCAATCCTGCTTATTTACTGTGGGACCTCAGCTCTGTCAGTCAGGTGGGTAAATTCTCTTACAGCAGGTAAATGTTACAGCTTTTCAAAACTGCAAATAGAGGCTAACTAAGGAACATGGGATTTTTTTTCCAGAAGCTTTTATTAAGAACTTATTAAGAATCAAATACTTATTAGCTTGTAAGAAAACATCACAAGAACACTGTCTGGTTCTCAAATCAATGGGAAAGAAGGATCAAACTGTGATATTTAATTTAAATTTTCATGTTCTCTAGTAAGTGAAAAATGTTGCCCTCTGCACATGTTCTGATAAAGCTGTGTGCAGTCAAGTCCTGAAAGGCTTAACTGATCCTGACTGGCAGATAAGCAGGTTTCTTGTGTGGAGAGATAGAGGGGTTTGTTTAACAAACATGATGATCTCATTCCAAATTTCCCAGTGTTTAATTTGTTAAACATGTTTTGCCTTGCAGCATCATTTATGCAGAACAATTGCTAATTTCTTCTCTTTTAAAAATGTTGAAATCCTGAAGTACGGGTATCTGTAAGGAAAGGAAGTTTAAATGCTTTTGATACAATGAAGGATATTTGGGTTAAGAACAGGAAATTTAATAACAAGGTGTCTGTTTCAAGATAAGATATTCTGTAATCTTGGGTTTTTTTTTCCTCCTGCTAGAATTTAATTTAACAGTAAATATCAAGTGGCATAGTTAGTGTGCCCACTTCTGAAGAACTTGCAGTCTGTCTTTGTATCCTGTGACCTGGACTTTTAGGGAATTCTTCCTGCTTAATACAATCCTGAGCTCAAACTTTCTATTTCCCTGTGTTGAAATTACAGTTTATTTTGTGAATGGACACCTAGCCAATGACAGCTTGTGTTGCTAAAATGTTTTCAGTTGTTACTTTTTTTGTGAATGTGAAAGGTGCATTACTGTACATATTAGAAAACATGTACAGTGTTGTAGAATCTGCAGTGAAAATGGTAATTATTAAACATTCAACTCTTTTTTTGAATTTTCTGTCTCATTTGGGCTTTAGAAAAGTGTATTTTAGGCAGCCTTACTTGCTGGTTTTAGGAGATGTCATTAAGCGCTCAGAAATGTGAAGAGAAACATGTTTTAGTGCCTGAAACCTAATTTTGTTACTTACCTGACAAGTTTATAACAGAAACATTTTATGTTTAATAAAAATATACTGAAACATTTAGCTGTTTGATAATGAGTATTAGGCTAAGTTTTGTTCTTCTTTTCCTGCTTAAATTCTTTAAAATAATAGGTTAGGGGATAATTAAAGAACAGCTACATCATTATACTTCCAGTATATCTATATTAGCTGACGTTTATATACAGCTCATGATGCAATGTCCTTGAAAGGCCCCAGGCTCTTGAAATTAGATTTCTGAAAGGTGATGTTGCTGTTTGAAATGCAGAAGGGGGTGTTTTTTCTGCTTCATTCTTCAAGAACTTTTTTCGGCATGGTCAGCAGACATCCTAATGATACCAGGTGGTATCAGATGATGTCAGAAGGTTGTACTGTGCACCTTGATAATTTGGAAGAATATGAATCTTTATTAGAATAAGGTTATTACTAATATACATTTTATTTCTGAATGTCTAAATCCTGAAGTGCTTATGTGCCCATACCAAAGCACATTGTCCTTACCAAGCTGGATGAGAACTCCAGTGTTGCATTTTAAATCTAAGGAGGGATTTTTTTTTATTTTTTTGTAGTCCAAGCAGGATGAAGATGTTTCTGCCAGCCGCTTTGAGGACAACGAAGAGCTGCGCTACTCCTTGCGGTCAATAGAGAGACACGCCCCTTGGGTACGGCACATTTTCATCGTCACCAATGGGCAGATTCCCTCCTGGCTTAACCTGGATAATCCTCGGATAACTATAGTGACACATCAGGTAAAACTCACAAAGCTACTGCTGTGAAAGGGCCAGCAAACATAGCTGGTTTGGTTTGAAATGCAGTTATTCTCTTGCAGAAAAAGGCTGCATTTATTTGGAAGAAGTGACAACCTCTTCTCTCTCTCAGCCAGGCTTTTATCATGTGTGTCCTTATATTTGGGCTAAACAGATAGCTGAATATATATATATCAAGCTTGTATTTAGTACACTCTTCCAAATATTAAGGCTTCAGCTACCATGTACCCATGTCTAATTTCCTTATAGAGTCTATTTATAAAAACCTGGGGAGAAGAAAATGTAATCTGGATCTATAAACAGTCCCTCAGAAGCAGTAATAATCAAATAAGCTTGTGTTGAGACAGGATGGATTACAATTACTGGAACTAAGAAGATGGCTTAAAAAAAATAGCTATGCGTTCTAAAAACATTATTTTAAAACAGAGGAGGAATCCTTCAAGCTTCCTGAATAACTGAAACCAATTCCCAGTAGCTTATTACAAATTGAGAAGTAATTTTGGTATCTGGACATACCATAGGAATTCTACACAACCAAATGCTAAAGAGATACTTAACTTCTGCTTGCTGTCTGCTGGTTAAGTTATTTGAAAAAGATGGAACAATCCTGACTTTCTGATACTGCAACTGGTTCAGTTTGCTAGAAATTTTGTGCAGCCTGAAATTCCTGAGAGTTATAAATGTGTACTCTGAGCCTGGTCCAGTTCTTGCTGAAAGAGGAGTGTGTGAGTTTGTGACTTTGTGAGCAATAAGGTGCAGTTTCTTAGTTAAGCAGCAGAACTGAAAATGGATTTGTGAGGGGAAAAAAGAGATACTAATTTTTTTTTTTGCTTTATTATCTTTTTTCTTTTGTATCAATCCTTGTTCTTGATAAGTTTTTTTTAGTAGATAATTATCAAGTATTGGGGTGCCTGACTGAAACAGTTTTTGGTTGTTGGGGATTTTCTGTTTCAGGAAATATTTCAGAATGTGAGTCACTTGCCTACCTTCAGTTCACCAGCTATTGAAAGTCATATTCATCGTATCAGTGGCCTTTCTCAGAAGTTTATTTATCTCAATGATGATGTTATGTTTGGGAAGGATGTTTGGCCTGATGATTTTTACAGTCACTCTAAAGGTCAAAAGGTAAGCCATTATGAAAAGATATTTTAGCAGAACTTTTCTATTCTAATGATAAAATTCAAAGGAATGCTACTTTGAAAGGGAGAGCATTCACTCCCCCTTTTATCTGTAAATATTCATTGCTCTTAACTGGAGAACTGTGTGCTAAGGTTCCGGGTATGGAAGGCTCTTCTCCCTATTCATATGTGTGCTGTGTTGATGTTTGTAGGATTGCTCTTTTTCATGTTCACTCCTACCTTTGGGCAGTTATAATGGTTCCTCTGTCAGGAGTCACTTTTTGGTGTTATTCTCTAATTCTCCTACTTTCTGTTGGAGCATTTTTAAGACTGTTGTGGTGTTTGGCAGTTGCCAGTCTAAAATATCTATCTAAATATCTAATATCTATCTATCTATCTAAACTATCTAAAATAGCAGATATTGTTCCACATTTATGAGTGCAAAGTGATTTAGTCTTTCAACAAACCAATTATCAACAACTGGGGTTTAAGCAAGGAAAGCAGGCTGAGGAAACATTAGCAATAGTTATGCATAAACACAGGCTTCCAGCCGGGTTTTCATCCATTAGCTTGATCTGTGAGAGTGACATGGAGGAAAAAATTGAAGATTGATATATTATTATTTCTATTAAAGCGGGGTACACAAGGCACCAGAGACCAATGAATTAAACATTTTATGCAGGCAGATGTGCACACTTGAACACAAATACAGAAGAGTTGAGCAAAATTAGTTTAAGCTATCTTAAAATAACTGTGAGTATGGGATATGTTAGGTGGCTTTTAGTTGTTTCAAGGATGGAGGCATATAACTGAAACCATATTGTTAGAGCATTTGTATTGTTCTTTAGTTACTCATCCCAGTTATGATGATGAAATCAGCTCAAGTGCAGTGTTGTTTGTGATAACCTGATCAGCAAGTGTTATTGTAGGAAATTTGCTGCTAAAATCTCAAAACAGTAAGGTCTAAAGGAAAATGTGTGGGGCTTTTAATGCCTCCTCAGTTGAAAAAACACAAACGCGCACAAATGTTTTTATATCCTGCCAATTCTTAGAATTATTTAAGTCATAGAGGATGAGATGCTTCAGGGATTATGTCCAACATGTGCTGCTTATCTCATGACTGGTTAGTAATGAAGAAACATTTTGAGTCAGGAGAAGGAGTGAACTGCAGAGCTATTTCAGAGTTTTTCACCCTTCCTATCTGATAGAAGATATATTTCATTGAAATATGGTTTGCAGAAGTAGATTTGGGAAGTCCTGCTTTCTATTTCTGGCTGTTGCTGCTTTGCTATATGGCCTTGGGAATTCTTCAGTTCTTCTTTCCCTTTGAAAGGAATAACATTTACTTCACAGACAATGGGGTTTAAATTCTGTTTGTAAAGTTCTGTGAAATCTTAAGGTACTGTTCAGAGGGAGACATTATCCTAAGTCTCCAGATTCAAAGAAACAAGCTCAGTTGACTTCTATTTGCTAGCCCTTGTCTCAGACTGTAATGTTGTTCCAGGTGTACTTGACTTGGCCTGTGCCAAACTGTGCTGAGGGATGTCCTGGCTCATGGATTAAAGATGGTTACTGTGATAAAGCCTGTAATAACTCAGCATGTGATTGGGATGGAGGTGATTGCATCGGTAAGACAGCAATGTTAAATTTAGGAAAAGGGAACTATTTGGTTTTTTCCTTACAAGAATAATTGTGTACTTTGTCTTTTTCATATAACTACAGAATTTGCCTCCTTCAGTAATAAAACTTAGAGATTAAAACCTCATTTCTTGCAAATGAAACTTCTATGGAAAATGACAGGAAATAATAGGGCATAGGATAATCTTTCTTTAGGTATCAAATTTGACTGGCTGAAAGGAGAGGGTTTGAATTTTTAATTATCATATATGAATGATAGTGTATAGTATTATATATTTGGACTCATAATCAAGTAATAATGGATTGTGAAGCTGCACTGTTAGTTCCTAGATCAAATTTTCAGGACTGCAGTATAATAAAATGAAGTGGTTCTTCTGGACTGTGGAAGTGATACCTTTCTAGGAGATTGTAAAGTCAAGACTGCAAGCACAAGAAGTGGTAAATGAGTTTTCTGTCTGCCTTTTTGAAGTCAAGACAAAATATGATGGCACTTTGGATAACCTTTTCTCTTGATTCCTAAACTTCTGTAGTATGCACAAAGTCACAGAGGTCTACTTAGGATATGCCCCTTTTTAATTTCACCAATAATTGTTGAGTCTTCAGTCTAACTTTAACATGGTATCTTAAATCTGCCTTTCCTTGGTTATTTGAAATTCTGATTTCTGGTGGGCTTCTTTTTTCTTTTCTCTCTAGGTAACAGTGGGGGTAATCGCTATGTCGCTGGTGGAGGTGCAGTTGGAGGTATTGGGAATGGCCCACCATGGCAGTTTGGAGCAGGAATAAGTGGTGTTTCATACTGTAACCAAGGCTGTGCTAATTCCTGGCTAGCAGACAAATTCTGTGACCAGGCCTGCAATGTCCTCTCATGTGGATTTGATGCTGGTGACTGTGGCCAGGGTATGTAAAAAACATGGCTGATGAACTTCCTGCAGGGGAATCTTGAATTTCCTGACTGTTCTTGGTTCATCATTGATCTCACACTGGGCTAAGGTGTCCTGTATAGTGCTGTGGGAAGGAGCTGGGAAAAAAGTCAGGTATTTCTTGTACTTCCTAATCCAAGCTTTAATCAATATTATTTGCTGCTTTACTTAATAAAACTATTAGTGATCAAGCATGGGTGGGAGCTTGATACCTTGTGGACCAGCAAGATCAAACTCCTTGCCCCAAGAAGCTGACAGTCTGAGTGGGGAAATCACTTTTCAGTTATGCAAAGTATCTTCACTTGACTAAGGACAGTTGAATTGATGATGCTATTAGCAGTTAAAAAGTTTAAAGAACCTCTCTGTTGCTGACAGTGTGAGTTCAACTCTGGCTCTAGGCTCTTGCCAAAGGCTCCTTTCAGTCACAAGTGAACTTGTCTGAATTTCATTTGGATATGAAACATCAGCAAGGAGTGAAGAAAGTGATTTAAAGTAATGTCTGGTATACGCAGGAGAAGAATTTGTCCTGTTTGGAAGAGCAGAGGCTCCCTTGCATTTCAGCTGGGGCAGATTTCAGCTGGGACAGAAACCAGTGTTTCTGATGATTCTATTGCTAGCAGTGAGGTTTTGTTCATCTGAGAGATGACAGAAAAATCTGTGTTCTGTGTGGGAGGGAGAAGTTCCTTTTAGCCTATCTGATTTTGAAAATTTCAAATCAAGATGCAGCACTGTAGCAGTGAACTCCAGCTGTTGTAACAATACTCTCCTAAAATGTAATATGGGCAAGCTGCTTATGACTGGTACATAATTTTAAGTGACACGATAATAAGATACTTTAGGCTCTTCAGGTAGAGACTGATAGAATGATGAATTATACAGGCTTTTAGAATTAGCATGGGAGTGACTGGTAGCTTTATATATCTGAGTACATTCTAGTCATCCATTATTGAAGATAAGTGAGCAAGAGGCTGGAAACTAGAGTAAGTGTTCTTTCAGAAAGCTGTCTCCCTGTTAATATAGTGACTGTGGCTGGGCATATTATTATTAAAAAAAAAAAAAAAGAGTGAAAGATAAATGTCATGCTGAAAATTTACAGAAATTTGTTTTGTTTCTTGTTTGGGGTTTTTTTTCCAGATCATTTTGAAGAGATGTACAAGGTGATTCTTCAGCTTAATCAGACCTACTATGTTATTCCCAAAGGTGAATGTTTGCCCTACTTCAGCTTCAGTGAAATAGCCAAGAAAGGAATTGAGGGATCATACAGTGATAATCCAATTATCCGACATGCTTCAGTTGCTAATAAATGGAAAACCATCCACCTAATCATGAATAGTGGCATGAATACAACTGTGATCTATTTTAACCTTACCTTCTTAAATAAAAATGATGAAGAGTTTAAAATGCAAATAGCTGTTGAAGTTGATACTAGGGAGGAACCAAAACAGAACACAACTTCCATGCAAAAATCTAACTCTGATTTTAAAAGTGTAACCTCAGTACCAGAAGCTGAAATGATATTTGAGGATATTCCAGAAGAAAAACGCTTTCCAAGAGTCAAGAGACGTCGAAATGGCACAAAAGAGAATGTTCCTGATGAGTTGATAATCCCATCAGTAAATGTGTCTCTTCTTCCTGAAGATGTTCAACTAGCACTGCAGAAACTGGATTTAAAACTACTAAATGGTTATATAACTCAGAAAGGATATAACATATCCAAGGCTGCTCTCCTGAGGCCTTTCCAGTTTTTAACCACAGCGAAGAGTATTGTAGGCTTGGAGAAAAAGGGCGTGCATAATCATTTAGAAGATCAGAAGAACCAGAGCAGCTGGGAGAAGCCTTATAAAGATGTAAATGATGTCAAAATAAAAACTGTTAAAGCAAAGGAAGAAGTTTCTTTGAGCCTTATGGGAACAAAGGGGACTGTTGTTACAATGAGCACAAATAAACATATTTATAAAGTACAGCCTAAAGCCACACTTCCCTCCCAGAGCATGGGGAAAAAAAATGAAACTCGAGAAAAAGTATTGAATGCACTCATATTAAGGGAAACACAGAAATCGAAACATACTGGGAATTTTGATACTGGAGAAGATGCACAGGGGATGGAAGGAGTAAAAGGGCATGAGCAGGTGGATGCAAACATAAAGGAGGGGCTAGTGGGAAGAAAATTACAGTCTTATGCTGGAAGCTACCAAGGTTTTTTGCCATGGGAGAAAAAGAAGTATTTCCAGGACCTTCTTGATGTGAGTATCTTCATGTCATTTCTTACTGGAGTAGTTGCATCTTTCTGCATTTATTGGAATACTGCTAATATGGTTTATACATTTGAAATGTGCTTTGACTTTGAGGCAGATGCTGGGATATTTTTGAAAGATACTTTTCACATAAAATGTGACTTGTTTATGGTCTGGGCCTCTCTTAGCTAAGTGGTAAAAACCAAGTTACTATTTCTGTTTCCTTTCTACTACCTTTTCTTGGTCAAATTCATTTTTTGTTCATTGTATGTTGTCACAGGGCTATTGCTCAGACACATATAGCACTATAACAGAAAGCCTTAATTTTGTTTTCATTAAGTTTATGCAGGTATGGATTCAGTTTATGTTTAAAAAATGTAGAATATAGGTATAGTGAGAAATACTTAAATTATAAAAGTTAAATTGAAAGTTTGCAAAGAAACTGCTTATCTAGATTGCATCAAGAAAATGTATAGGAAATTTCCTCTGCTTCCATCCAAAGCGTTTTGGCAGTTTTGAAAAGCTCTATAAGATGATACTGTGCTTCAGTTAGCAGCAGCTGCTTTGCCCTATTTCACATGGCAAAGGGCTATGTTTTAAAAATACTCTCTCTCTATTCATCTGAGATTGAATTTTGCATGAAGAATCTTCATATTCATAGGATTTCAGTTTATCAAATATGCATGAATAATCTGAAAAAAAGACAGTATTACAAAAAATCTGATGATAAACAGATTTTTGTGTGAGGTGTCAGAGCACAAATATTAAGGAAGCCTTTTATAGAATAGTTTTCCTCAAAGCATGAAAGCTTTAATGAAAAATTTTTTTAATTACTTTTTAAAGGAAGATCTAAGGAATATGAAGAAATACATTAAAAAATTCTCTTCCCATTTTCAGATATGGAAAGAGTTGGCAGCTGGCTGAAATGTCATTTTTCCTGTGTCTAGTGTTTTCTGACATTTTCAGTAATGTAACCTAGATTTATGCCTGTCCTCTCTTTAGGAAGAAGAGTCCTTACTCAAACAAATGTCATACTTTACTGAAGGTAAACATTTTGGAAGGCAGTTGAAAGATACATTTGCTGATTCTCTTCGATATGTAAATAAGCTGTTAAACAGCAAGTTTGGATTTACATCTCGGAAAGTCCCTGCTCATATGCCTCACATGATTGACCGTACTGTTATGCAAGAGCTCCAGGATATGTGAGTGTGGTTTTGCTTGGAATAATGTAAAACTGTTGAAAATTCTACCTTTCTGTTGCTTTGCTGTAGCCATTTCCAGTGTGTTAATGGCTACTCATTAAAATAATATTTTGGAAAAAGAAATAAGAAATTTGTTGCAATGTGGTAGCTGGGATACAATGAGCTTTTTGAGGCACTTTCAAAATTTTGGATAAGAAATTATTTTTAGGTACAAAATGTTTTCTCCAAGAAATTAGAGTGTTAAATGAGTTTTCATTCTTATCTAGGTTTCCTGAGGAGTTTGACAAGACATCTTTCCACAAAGTGCGTCACTCTGAAGATATGCAGTTTGCTTTTTCATATTTCTACTATCTTATGAGTGCAGTCCAGCCACTGAACATTTCTCAGATCTTCGATGAGGTTGATACAGACCAGTCGGGCATCTTGTCTGACCGGGAGATTCGCACGTTGGCCACGAGGATCCATGAACTACCATTAAGTTTGCAGGTACTCTTTCCTTATTGATTAACTTTTAGAACAACTACAGTTTTAATGTCCAAAATGGTTAAAATAAACTTAGTCAAAATTTTATCCTTGGCTTGTTGTATCAGTAAAATTTGATAGTTTTTAAATATTACCTGGAAAATATAACATTGTTCTACTTATCATTGATTTTTTTTTTTTTTTGTGGAGTCTGCTAATAAACTTTCTAGCAGCTTCAGAAAAATGGCTCACTGCTGTCTGAGTTCAAGGAAACAGTGTGAGTTTGTCCAAAAAGAAGTTCACTGCCAAGAATTAGATCCTGCTATGCTTACTGTAGTTTCTGCCCAGAGCAAAATATAGTTCTTGCCTTGAGGAACTTGTGGCCTAAAGAAAGAACTGAGAAAAAGGATAGCAATGAAGTCATAATGTTAACAGTAGGATCATATACTCATGCTTCTGTTCTTCTAAGAACTTCATAAATAAAGATGTGTTTTTTGTAGGACTTGCATTCTTAAACATACAGGTAGAGAACAAAGGGTACTGGTTTTGCTTTACAGAGAGGAAATGACACAAACCAATGAAACAATTTGTTTGTGACACAGAGCACAAAATCATTTGCATGGTTGGAACACAGCCCTGCTTTAGGATGTTCCTGGCCTGTATCTTAATCAGAAAATCTTCCTGTCCTTGCAGTTAATTCTTCTGTTTGTTCGCTTGATTTGGAATTTAATATGCCACTGTTGATTTGGGAACTCTGTACTGTCTTGGCATTATTAGTAAAGGTGTGCTTTTAATTTTAAATTAAAATTATATTAAGTTATACCATGTCTGGTCTCAATTAAACTCTGTAATAGGCGTATGCTTTACTTTATAGGGAGTCCCACTCACTTAGGAGTAAGTGAAATGGGGTTTGCTGAATATTGGGTCTTCTTTTATGGACAGTAGCATGGAAATTTGTTATGTAGATAACACGAAATACATTTGTGTACCTGGGGTTTTAGAACTATGTCAGTGAGAAAATAAGTAGGATTTTTATTTCTTTTTCCCCCCATTCTTTCTGTTAGGATTTGACGGGTCTAGAACAAATGCTGATAAACTGCTCTAAGGCTCTCCCTGCCAACATCACTCAGATCCATGTTATTCCTCCAACTCAGGAAGCATATTATGATCCAAATCTGGTAAGAAAAATTGATCTTAAGTGATGCTTATCGTCTTCCCTGAAAGAAGACGTAAAATATGTATTTATTTTAAAAGTTGGTTTGATTTCTAGAAGGAAAGTATTTACAAAAATTACTGTTTCTATGTAAATGAAGTAGGTGTTACAAAATGAAAATTCTACAGGCTGCTTCCTAACTTACTAACCCTTCATTTTCTTTAAAAGCAGAGAAAAGCTGGGATTTAGGATGTTACTGTAATTGGGATTTTAAAAGTCATCCTTGTTAAGAAAATTTACTGTTGAGAACCAAAAACATAGTAAGCCCAATACCTCTCTGACTAGAACTTCCTGATAAGTCTTTATCTGAATTCTAACCCATGTATTCAAAAAACACCCTAAAATCCAAAAATCTCTGTTGCACAGAGGTTGCCTGGCCAGTTCTACTCTGGCCTGTGTCAGAGAAATATCAGACAGCTGTCCAGTGAATTGAAATTTATCAGTATTTTACTGAGAGTGAAGTTGCAGTGTTTTTGTCAAAAAGTAATCTGTATTTTTAGTATTTTATTTGTAAAATAGGAAATTATTATGTTATGTACCAGTATTGCTTTGTTTTTTCCCTCCACAGTTGATAACAAATATTTTGCTTTTGATTCCAGGAGAGTAAAGTATGCCGGCCTCTCTAGCTGTAGTACCAGTTTTCTTGCAAAGTACATAACACTCTGTAATCTTCAGTAACCTATATTCTAAACAGTGTTTTCTTCCAGCCTCCAGTAACCAAAAACCTAGTGACTAATTGCAAACCTGTGACTGACAGGATTCGTAAGGCTTACAAGGACAAAAACAAATACAGGTATGTTGTGGCAGTCATGTGAAAAGAGATGTTTAGTGTTGTAAAGCCACTGGAGGAAGAATAAATACATAACCCAAGATTGCATATGTGTGCTAACAGTTTTAGCTCAACCTATTTGAACGGTGGAACTAAAGAAGCATACTGTTGTTAACTCATTGTGCAGAGTGATGTGGGTTTTTTCATGGTTTGCTTAGTAGACTAAATACTTCCATGCTGCTTGTGTCATCTTGGGACGTTTCCTAATTTGTGTTGTACAACAGAAAGCCAGAGTATGTTTGGATGGTTAGAGAGAGAGTGCAGTTCAAGTGGCATAAAAAATAAGGAAACAGCCTTCCTGTACCTGGGAGTTGTAAATTTTCTTCATCCTTCCTTCTACTGAAGCTTAAAAAAAGAAAAGAACAAAAAAAAAGCGCATTTTAGTCTTAACTGCCTTGTACCTTTCCTGTGAGATGGAAGAGTGACAGTGGCATGACCTTTGTAAGTAGAGGAGGTTCTCAGGTGAGACTTGAAGAAGCCTTCAGGATGCTTTTTTATATTAAGATAAGTGAAGTAAAAAATACAAGTGTGGTATCTACCACTAGTAAGACTGTTAACCTGGAGTCAAATGCTCATATTTTGTATGCTTTCTCTTAGAATGCAGATCTATGGTTATTAATAAATCTGTAGAAAAGTGGTTTTGTGCAAGAGCATTAGCTGAAAAATTTAAATATATTGATAGAAGTCAAATGGCAAATTTTAATGAAGATTGGCCAGTCCGATTAAAAATGTTGCTCAGCAATGTTAAATAAAAGATTGATACTTATTGAACCAGACTTTAGGCTGTTTTATTAATGTATAAATATTATTTCAATAATAAGGTTTGAAATCATGGGAGAAGAGGAAATTGCCTTCAAAATGATTCGCACAAATGTTTCTCACGTTGTTGGTCAGCTGGATGACATACGAAAAAATCCCAGGTATCCTGTTTTGTGATTTGTGTGAGCGCTGAGATGTTTTTAATTTTCTGATTTTACTCTTTAAACTTTTTTTTGTGTTAAAAAGATAATTCATTTTCATGTATTTCTAAACTGCGTGCTACAGGGCAAGACAAATTTGAACCAAAAGTAGTTCAGATTTTTTCTGTTTCAGAGAGGGTTATGCCAGGGGCTATCTCAATAATTTGTTACTTTTTTATTTATCTAAAATATTTAGAAACTTAGATATTTCAGCTATTTTTGAAACTTTCATTTTTGCCATTCTAGAGGGCATACAGTTTATATTGTAGGCAATTTTATTTTAAAGGAAGAACTTTTGGACCTGCTTTATGCAGGTATTTTATACTAGGAGTTAGGTGTGGATTATTTTGTTACTAAATCAGTTTTGCATATTCATTGTGCTTTCAAGCTCTTTTACTTCATGGAAAGAATCTTGCTTCTGTCTTCAGAAAAGCAGAGTTTTCTGCCAGTTTTAATGAGTTTGGCTGCAAGAAGAGGCCTGACAAGTGTCAAAAGGCAGAGCAAGGATGAAAGTAGAACCAGGTACCCTTGGGCCAGGGAAGGTGAAGCATCCTATTTTGGTCACAGAAAGCTGTTGGGTAACCTCAGCTGCTTGTAAAGCTATAGCATAATTTATATTTGTAGATAAAGAGTGGTTTCTACTCTCAACACGGTACTACTTTTGCTGGGTTATTTATTCAGAAAGGGAAATGCTAGTGTTGAGACATTTTACAGCTGAAGGTGGTTTGTATCTATTGCTATTTGTTTCAAAGAGTGCCTTCTGGCCACATAACTCCTGTATTTGAGTTGCCACAATGATCCATTTTAAAAGAAAAGTAGGCAGTGCTCCAGCTCATCCTGCTGCTTCCTTTTCCTTCTCAATTTCTTTGTCTGCTGGCTACGAGTTGGTTTTTTTTAAAGGTAGGAGTGATTTCAAGTCTTCTTAAGCTCAGGGAGGCCTGAGTAACATAAATTTCTCACCTTCAGTGTTCACAAAGTGAGAAGGAGTCGATTACCTGGGCTCTATTCCTGTGAAGTACTGTGCAGTACTGTAGTCATGTCTTGTTAACAAAGGAGAGTTGGCACAGTTATGTAGGCCTGCCATTTCCTTCTCTTTGTCAAGTTTTCCTTGCATACAAACCAATAATGAAAATCAGTCTCTAAAAGCAAATTTTTAGTGCCTGTCTTGGAATGAACTAGAAGTGTCATTCACTGATCGATCTCCCAGAAATAAGGTTTGCACCCTAAAGGCAAAGTGACTGTTAATTGTCTAGGCATTAATTCTGGAATATCTAAAGGAATGTTTAGTTTATTTTGGATGAATTTAAACAGTCTTTCCATTAGAAAGGGACTAATATCTTCATCCGTCCTGTACTTCGCTGTGTGTAACAACCTCTCAGTCTGCAAGCTGTATCTTTTTTCAATAAAGCTAAACTGGAATATACAGCTACTGCATTCCCAGGGCTAATGAGCTGCCAGTCCAAGGGATGAGGTCAGGGATAGTCCAGAGTAAACTCCCAAAATGCTTAGAGTGTAGCCATGATTGCCATAACCAGCTGCTTTGCATAGTATTACTTGATACAGGAGATGCAGCCTGCTCGTTTTTGGAGAGGCATATTTTTTCCTCTCAGATGTAGCAATTTGAATGCCTGGTTATCCCCTGCACATAATTGTCTAGAACAAAGTTACCAATTATGCCAGATGCAGTATGTTGCCATTCAGTGCTAAATTCCTTGTGTGGGCTGATGCACAAGCTCCAGAGTTCTGCTTATTTCCATATTCCTGTAGAAGTCTGAACTTTGCTCTTTGAAAGAGCACACCATACTATAGAGAATACAGCTGACCAGAACTGCTTATTTACAAAGGTTAGCAGTGACAAGGCATATGTCACCAGATATGATTTCTGCCTCTGGGGAAAATGTAGGGGTCTTGTATCTCACAATATAAATAAAGCACATAGCCTTGCCCAAATGTGGGAAGGGGAATTTTTGTTGTCAAGCTCCAGGTCAGAGTGGCCAAGAGTACATAGCAGTCTAGCACTCTAGCTGCTGCTTTAGTTTCAATTATTTGGAGTAACTTAGTTCTATATTTCTTGTGTGAGAAATAGCTCTCTGCAGGAGCCATTATTGGGAGATTGCTTATTTGGTCACAGTGATTTCCATGTAAATTCTATCCAGATTGTTGTTGTTTGCATTTTGGTTGGTTATACAAGTCTAGTTTTGGGTCTGTGATTTGACAGACCAATATATAATGTTCTCAGTAAACCAAACCCTCTCTTATACAAGCCAATATAGTTTTAATATTGATTTTCTCTGAAGAGTTCAGCATGCACACCTAAATATTGATAATTTATTATATTTCCCTCCTACAGTGGAACTCACTTTGTTATTTAAGAGACTTTACTCATGATAATTCAAAAGTATAAACATCCTTACCCATGTTGTAATGCTCTCTTCAGTGGGTTTTGGGATGGTGCACACTCTAGTGCCCATTAGATGGCAGCATTATATAACTAGAAACGTGGCCTGTCGCTGTATTCTTGTGAGGTTTTGACTTACTGTCAATCCTAGTGCTCTTAGAATTAAAATGAAATAAATTTTTAATAATGCAACAATAAAATATATATGTTTGGTTTCAAAATTATATGGTTTTAATTTTTTTTTAAAGGTTTATGTTTGTGTTACTGGTTTGGCAATACTTACCAAGGAAATATTATTATCATTATTATCAAGGAAATATATGAACAATGTCATCTTGTTTTCTAGAAAATTTGTTTGCCTAAATGACAATATTGATCACAATCATAAGGATGCACAAACAGTGAAAGCGGTGCTTAGGGATTTTTATGAGTCAATGTTCCCCATCCCTTCCCAATTTGAACTGCCAAGAGAATATCGGAATCGTTTCCTTCACATGCACGAACTCCAAGAATGGTATGTTCCACAAGTTCTTTTCAAATTACTATAATGAAGTAATGTATATTTACCTAAGATACTGCTAACAAGCTGGTTTTCCCCCAGTATTGTCATGAAAGAGCTAACTGTTAAAATAGCATGGTAAGATTTGAGTGGACTAAAATATGAGGTCTGCAGGCATCAACACTTTATCAGTTGGTCCTAACCTACTGTAAACAAAAGTTCTTGGTTTTTTTCCTTTGTTTGGGTTTAAAAAAATAAAATGGGAATTCTGACTTTCTTTAAATGTAAATGTAAAAAAAAAAAAAACCAAACTCAAACCATTGTTACATTTCTTACTAAGTGATTTTTTTCAATCTGCAGCAATATCCATAGCAAATAACATAGCAATAACTATCTGGATAAAAATCAGAAAATATATATGTGTGTCTCACTTTTGCATAGTATGTGAAATTTTTGAGTGTGTTTATCTCTTGCCATTTTTAAAATAACAACTGAAGAATTCGGAGTAGTTGACTTGAGAAGACAAGCAAAATGTTGAAAGATACAGTGACAAAAATGACAAAAGACTTATAAAAGTAAACCTGTTGCTGATCAGCAAATCATGAGAAGTAGCTGTTAATAAGAAAATAGAAAATATTAGAGAAACTGCAGAAGGAATCAGAAGGATTGTGGTGTGATTGTAGTGCTACAAGTCCTGCTGTAAAAGTTGTGAAGGGAGCAGAGGGCAAACCCATTTCAGCAGTTAGCTTTAGAAATTTGTGCTGGAGGAGTAGACACAGAGTTGGCTCCCTTTTAGAAACCCTCCATCAAGACTTTCTAACTTCAAAAATATACTTTATTTTTACTTGTTTATAGTCAAAGATGATTCTACCAGGGTGCGTTAAGGCATGCAAAAGTGCTGGTGGAAATCCAAGTATTTTCAGAATCACAGGACAGCCCAGGACAATCACAGGTTGGCAGGAGCCTCAAAAGATCATCTGGTCCAACATTTCATGGGAAAAGGTGCCTAGATGAGAGTGTCTCCTGCCAGCTCTCAAGTGTCCTGGCTACAGGTATATATAACTGTAGCACATCAGGGAATTGCAGTTTGGTCAAAAGGGACATAGTGGGACTGCAAAACCATGGTTGTTGCCACAAGTAGCAATTTGGGGACATAGTTTAGATGTGGACTTATCAGTGTTAGCTTAAACAGTTGGACTTGATCTTTGAGGTTTTTTCTAACCTAAAAGATTCTATGATCTAGCACCCTGAGCAGTCCTATCTTGGAAATCTCCAGTGGTGCAGACTCTACCCTGTCTCTGGGGAAATGATTGCTTTGACTGTAAAAAATATTCCCTTATATTAAGATGAAACCTCTCCCACTCCAACTCGTAGCTGTTGCCCCTTGTCCTCTCTGAATGGCTCTTCGTGAAGAGAGTGCTTACATCCTCTTTTTAGTCACCCTTTAGGAACTTGAAAAAACTTTCTTTGCATGTTTTGTGGAAACTCTTTAAATATTTGCATTTATGATGTATGAAGCTGTTTTTCTTTCTTTCTTTGTCCAGGAGGGCATATAGAGACAAGCTCAAATTCTGGACCCACTGTGTTCTAGTAACACTTATTGTATTTACAGTCATCTCATTTTTTGCTGAGCAGGTAAAGTTAATGTCTTCTTATCAAATCTGTATAACACTTAAGAGAATGTGGAATCTTCAGGATCAACACTGGATGGATTTTTAAAATAGGTTTTGAAGAGTAGCTAGGATTTTCCCTTCATAAAAGAAGATGTTACATGACTCATGATTTGGTTGCTTTAATTTTTAAGTCACCATGTTGAGATTCCTTGAAAAGAGGGTCATTTGGGGAGGAGAGTAGCACCTTCTCCGGTGCCTTGTGACATTAAAGTCCATCACCAGTGTGCTAAATTTGGATGCTCAAATTCAATAATTGTTTTTGAAATTATTTGTCTGTTAACATGGATATTGGTGGAAGTATATAGTGTATTAAGAGGAAGGAAAATTAGTCCAGAAGGAGAACTTAAGTTACTTAAAGGCCTTATCTTCCTAAGTAATTGCAGAGACTCCTACTGAATTCAAAAGGTTTTGAATCTAACTCAACGGGAAAAAACCCTTGACTTCTGCAAGCTTAAAGTGGCTTTCTTGAACATGATTAGTCCTGCTAAACTCAGAGGGAGTCAATGGAACAAATCATATGGGTAATTCTTTGCAGGTTGGGGCCTTAAGTAACACTTTCCGTGGTCTGATGAAGAGGGTGTAATTCTTGAAAGGTTGGCTTTTGATTATTATTTTTTTCCCACCTGTAACTTTTGCATGACTCTTTCCCTCGATTTTCAGCCTTTTTTATATATTAGAAAACTCCATTAGTAACTTGGTTTTGGAAGGGGATACTCAACTCAGTGGTACAGTTAGGACTCCAATTACCATTTTAAGATGCCAGCTCTTTGAGGTGATCTTTTAAAAATAGAATGTACCCCAGTGTTAATTCAAATGCACAAATTACCTTTAAAATAATCAGAATAAAGGTATGGTGTATTTTTCACTTTCTGCTTGTATTCTGATTATTGAGAAGTCTAGCAGAAATGTGCACATCTAATAGATGAATTGGAGTAAAAAATGCCTTTCTGGTACAATCAGAAAAACAAGTATAGTACTGAGTACTTATCATGGGTGGTACAGATAAGATAGTGTATAGGATGAAAACATGACCAGCTGTGGACCTTTAGCCCAGCAGAGAACTACATATTGTATTTTTTTCTCTCCTCAGTTAATTGCACTTAAACGAAAGATTTTTCCAAGGAGAAGGATCCAAAAAGAAGTTGGTCATGAACGAATCAAAGTGTAGAAGAGCTTTATTTTGGAGATCAGTCTACCTCAAGCTGTGATTAAGCATTTGAAATGTCTCTTTCATAAGTGTCTTTTCTGGTTTGCTGTTCAACTACATCGATATGAAGAAAAAAAATCATGCACCTACATTTGAATCTCTGCAGTACTCTTCATGATACTAAAGCTGCTGGAGCTGTGACAATGCAAAAACCAACAACAAATAATTGCAGGACATCTGTACATAGGCAGTTTCCAACAGATCTTACTTTACAATTCTTAGTTCATGGCCATGCTATCCTTTTTTATAAAAAGGGTTACCTAAACAAATGTAACTGCATTTATTGCAGTGGATGTTGCCAACTAGATAAAATGTTGGAAGGAAAAGTTGTTTGGGATCAGCTTAAGAAGTCCTTGATCTTGCATTCCAAAGCATTTTGCAAATTTCTGTCATTGCTGCTTTTTTTAGCCCTCCAGGGAAAATTGAGAATTATGTAACTTGTCGTTTAAATTTAGAATACATTTATAGATGTTGACATTCTTTAAAGCACAGTGACAATTCATCTCCCTATTTGTAGTGTATATTTGGGATTTGAAAGAAAGGTATGCTACTAAAAAATTACATAGTAACAACATCTAATGGTTTGTTTGAAAAATATTTTTTATCTGATGTATTATAGTCCAAAGAATACACAAAGAAATTGTGTTATTTCCTGGCTTGATTACAAAGAAAGGGTTGTAATCAAAGGAAAATGATCAAGGTAAAATATTTTACAAGTGTTGTAAATAAAAAAAGCAAAAGTGCCTCTATATGAATGTGTAACAAACTGTTTCAAAGTAGAAAAGTATGGGGAGCAGTGTTTCACTTGATAAAACAATATTTGTACTGACATACAAAGCTGTGGTGTTTTTGAGTTTAACAGGGGTTTGGCCCTGTATTTTGCTGAGATATCAAAGTAGTGTGGTTTTATGTGGGAAAGGGTACTGAATCTTTTCAAGCATAAATTTTTGGTGGTGTATCTTTACTTAATTTTATTAGCAGTATTCAGAAAGCATTAATTTTTGTAATCGGATGATGTACAAAATGTATGTGCATATGTATTGTAAGATACTTGGCTTGCTTTGGAATTAACTAAAACGTGATGAAAGTTTTCTCTGTCGTTTCTCTGTTTCAAAATCAACCAAAGCGCTCACATTTTGGAAAACTAGCCAGGAATCTGCATGAATCTTTATGTCAAACCCTCCCCGCCGCCCTTCCCGCCCTTTCCCGGCGGCGGGAGGCGCTGAGGCGGCACCGGCCCGGCCGAGCCGCGGGAGCTGCCTGAGGGCTGCCGGGGCTTCGCGGCTTTGGGGCCGGCGGGGTTTGCAACGCGAGGTGCGAGGAGCCCTGTCCCTGCCGCCCGTGCGTCCCCTCGGCGCGCAGCTGAGGGCCCAAGTCTCCCTTGCTGCTCTGAGGTGGGTCCCCACGGTGAAAAGCCCCACAGAGGAAATTCACACAAACGTCGGTTTGTTTGATATCTTTTTTGGGGTGGGGTGGAAAACCAGGGGTGAGTTCCTCGAAAAATCGCTCTTAAAATCCACAGCTGTGAAGACGCTTGGCTAAAACATATACCTAGGCAGGATGGGCGAAGGCTGCGTGGGCTTGTGAGGTGGCAGGATTGTTTTAAACTGGCTGAGGGGGACTAAATATTCTACTTTGTAAACTGATTTCCAGTACAATGAAAAGTGTCTCTCAGATAAAACAGATGCTTTCAATTCAAAGTTAAAGCGCCTTGGCAGCACAGGGCAGGGATAGATGCAATGCACCAGCACTCTCCTATCATGTCCTCACCTGTCCATAGTCAAAAAGCAGATTAAGTCTTGAAAATTTTCTCTTATTTGAGGATGATTCTGATTCAAGGGCTTTTGATTTTTCAGTCAATAAAGACACTTGTTTTTCAAGACGTGTAAAATCTAAAATTCTTCATACTACATAGAGAAGCATCAACTTCAGAAAAAGCTCCATATTAAAAAGTGCTGTTCCTCCTTAGCATAGTGAGGCCATGTTTTTACAGATCCTTGGAATTTGAGATTTTAAAAAAAAATCACAGCTATTGATAACTAAAATAAAATAAAACGAAAGATAAATCAGGACCTGGAAGTTGCCCATGACTATAAAAAACAGGACAAGCATATGTATATTTGCATTTACACAGTGTCTTTGCAGTGTGGGATGGCTTATAGTCTCACATTGTTTATGGTTTATCATTTCTCTACTTTGGACAGTAGAATATTGGCATAGTTTTTGGGGAAGGCAGTGTGGGATATGACAAATGTGTAATAAACATTACGGAATCTGAGTTGGCAGACGTCTTAAGAAAATGGATAACTGAGCTTCTTTTTTTTTTTTTTTCCCAGCAGAATCAAGTATGTTCCTAATAGCCATGGCATTTTTTTAGCATCCCTGATGGGGAATGCTGTGGGAAAACCTCAAAAATAANAACGTGATGAAAGTTTTCTCTGTCGTTTCTCTGTTTCAAAATCAACCAAAGCGCTCACATTTTGGAAAACTAGCCAGGAATCTGCATGAATCTTTATGTCAAAAGTTCTTATTTTTCCGTTAAAAACCTTCCAGCGTTAATCATTGAATAGTAATGTGGAACACGGCTCCGTTCTCAAGGCGGCTTGAGCGGTTTTGAGCAGCCTGAGGGCGCGCAAGCGGGGCCCGGCCGCGCTCCTGAGGGCCGGCAGCGCCGCGCCCTCCCCGCCGCCCTTCCCGCCCTTTCCCGGCGGCGGGAGGCGCTGAGGCGGCACCGGCCCGGCCGAGCCGCGGGAGCTGCCNTGGGGTGGGGTGGAAAACCAGGGGTGAGTTCCTCGAAAAATCGCTCTTAAAATCCACAGCTGTGAAGACGCTTGGCTAAAACATATACCTAGGCAGGATGGGCGAAGGCTGCGTGGGCTTGTGAGGTGGCAGGATTGTTTTAAACTGGCTGAGGGGGACTAAATATTCTACTTTGTAAACTGATTTCCAGTACAATGAAAAGTGTCTCTCAGATAAAACAGATGCTTTCAATTCAAAGTTAAAGCGCCTTGGCAGCACAGGGCAGGGATAGATGCAATGCACCAGCACTCTCCTATCATGTCCTCACCTGTCCATAGTCAAAAAGCAGATTAAGTCTTGAAAATTTTCTCTTATTTGAGGATGATTCTGATTCAAGGGCTTTTGATTTTTCAGTCAATAAAGACACTTGTTTTTCAAGACGTGTAAAATCTAAAATTCTTCATACTACATAGAGAAGCATCAACTTCAGAAAAAGCTCCATATTAAAAAGTGCTGTTCCTCCTTAGCATAGTGAGGCCATGTTTTTACAGATCCTTGGAATTTGAGATTTTAAAAAAAAATCACAGCTATTGATAACTAAAATAAAATAAAACGAAAGATAAATCAGGACCTGGAAGTTGCCCATGACTATAAAAAACAGGACAAGCATATGTATATTTGCATTTACACAGTGTCTTTGCAGTGTGGGATGGCTTATAGTCTCACATTGTTTATGGTTTATCATTTCTCTACTTTGGACAGTAGAATATTGGCATAGTTTTTGGGGAAGGCAGTGTGGGATATGACAAATGTGTAATAAACATTACGGAATCTGAGTTGGCAGACGTCTTAAGAAAATGGATAACTGAGCTTCTTTTTTTTTTTTTTTCCCAGCAGAATCAAGTATGTTCCTAATAGCCATGGCATTTTTTTAGCATCACTGATGGGTAATGCTGTGGGAAAACCTCAAAACTAAACCAGTTTGACTACTTGTATATCTTTACAGGTGCAGACTGTTAGAGGGATACCCATAATAAGTCCATGTAAGCATGAAAACATTATTTGTTTTTAATTTATTGTGAGGGAAGTTGTGTCACAAATACACTATACTGTTTCAGTAGGAAAAGATCTCACCATGGCACCACCAGGAAGAAAGCATGGAGGAAAAGCTGGTAAACCAGCACAGGAAGATCAGATCATACCTACTTTTGACTTTGAGGAGGAAAGAAAAGAACTGAGTGGATCAGAGGGAGATATTAGAGAAGGTGCTTGTATGAATTTTTTAGGACATTTGTAAAATGGGAATTTTATCACCTTTGTGACTATGAATAGAAGGGAAGAACTTCTGAGTCAGCCAGGGACTGAGCAGTTTGTAATGCCTAACACACCAGGCTCCTACTGTGTAATTTTGCTTGGTAATTTTCAAAATAAAACTAATATCTATTTGTGGGTTTGCTTTTTAAAGCTACAGAATTATAATACCTATTTTACAGTAAAATTCAGATTGGACATCATAAATTTAAATGTTATTTTTAGCTTTCTGATGATTGCTATACTGTGAGTTGTGAGTAATGGTGTAGTAGTGGACAGAGAAAGTAAAACTATTTGGGACCAGGGTAGAGAATTCAGAGCAGTGCCAGCTCCAGTCTGGCCTTGCAGAATAATTTACCACCATCTCTAACTCCAGACTCAGAATTAGAGGAGCTGCCTGTGTTACTGATGGGAACTGACCATGAGACATGGTCAGGGAAATGGCATTACAGAAAAGCAGTTACACTTTTATTAACTCAAACGACCACCACAAAATGTATTTTTAAAAATATTTCTATACTTTATTAAGGTGACACACCAGTAATGGACAAGCATGGAAAGAAAAGACCTCTGGTGACTACTCATGTGGCTCCAGATGATGTGGGGTAAGGTTGGATGTTTGGGGCCTTTTTCCAAAATAAGCAGGTCTTAAGTAGATACCAACTTCAGTTAGTCACTATGCTTATTTTTGCTTGCTTTGGGTTTGGTTGGTTTTGGTTTTTTTTTTGGTATTTGATTCAAAAATCCAGTGACAGATAAAACAGTAGTTGTAGGTAAAAAAAGAAAATGTAGCATTTTAAACTGAAGTAATTCTTCAGTTTCTTTTTAGTTTTGTATATTTGTGTGAGTTCTTAAAAGATTATTTTTCTTTTGAAAGATTTATTTTTTAAAAATCTTTAAATATTTTTTCTTTCTGAAAGAAATCTTTTTTCTTTTGCCCTAAATTGTTGATAATTTCATGAAATTGCACTCATTTCTTGCCTCTCATTTTAGTTTTTTGAAGATATTACCAATACTTTATATGAGCCACATACTGCATGAAGAATAAATTATTTTACAGATAAATCTTATGCAATTTAATATTAATGGGCAGTGTAAATGTAATAAAAAAGTACATGCTAAAGTAGTTTTGAAGCAGATAATAACAGTTGGGTTGAAGACACTGTTTTTACTGTATCTTAACAATGCCTTACACATTGGTGTTGCCATTTTAAAGATGCTGTAAAAACAATCCTGAAATTAATGCTTTGGATTTTTTTACTGTGCCAGTCATGCTAACCAAGATGGACTTGTTTTCATTTGGTGTTCCAAATACCCATTTTGTTTTCTTTGTTACAGGGAGTAATGAATTTTATTTACTGACTGCCTCATTCAAGACCTATTAAATGCCTAAGAGTGCCTCTTTACTGGGGAGTCAGCTAATAGATTCTAGCTTTCTTTTTTTCTAAAAAAAAAAGCAAATCAGTCTTAAAAAGAAACTTCTCACAGGAAGAGTAAAATTATTTAATCTTATGGCTGTGGCAGTTCTATCACTGCTTAGAATAGGCATGTGAATAAAATTAGTTTAAAGCATATTCAACAGATCTTACTCTAAAGTCAGAAAATGGGTAAATAAAAATTTGAAACACTATTTTTTAGGGGTGAAGTACAGAATATGTTGGAGAGATTTGGAGGTAAGCACATTTATATTCTAATAAATAAAAAAAATAGTTGCAGAGTTGGCAGTAATAACTCACCATAAAATAACTTTCAAGATTTATGTAGAGTGACCAGTCTCTGTAGCACTTTTCAGCATTTCTGAATAAAGCCAGTTTTCAGAAAAAAAAAAGAAGTTATATCTAAGGAGAAGAAAGGGAAAGAAGAGGAGGGAATAACTGCATATAAATGAGTCACAGCTTTTAAGTGTAGATAATTACAAAGAAAAATAGAAAGATGCGTGAGTGCTTTGGACAATCAATTCCAATTTTAAGATGAAGTGTAAGAGGTAGTAAATAAAAAAGTAAGTAAATTGTAGAAAAAAGGGACAATAGTTTGCTTTTGGTCCCATTTAACTTTATGATACACTGACATGGAGAATACTGGGGATTGCAGGACCTGAATGAGAAATAAGTGGAATGTAAATATTAATATAAACAGCAAGAGAACAAATAGTTCCAATTCTAGACAAGCAATTTTGGAATTGCTTAGTTTAGTTGTGGTACAGAATGAGAGAGCTGCAGTCTGTACTTAGCACTTCCTGAAATCTAGAGAAGAGGGAACCAGCAGGTAAGAGAATTTCAGCAGTCAGAAGGAATATGAGTTTCTAGAACAGGCAGATACTGAATGTAAGCAATGCCAGTCATCCAGTGATGAGCGATTTGTATGTGTCCTTGGCAGAAGTCAGTGCAGTCATGATCAGATCCTCAGGTGGCTTTACCTAGTTAAATTACCATCTGAACTCTAGATACTGACAGATGAGAGAAATAACACTTTCAACTTGTAAAGAATGTACAGTACCCATCATGGAGTAAGCTAACAGAAAAAAGCCATGGAAGGAAAGGAAACCATCTTGATGCCAGCATTACACACTCAGTAGCTGGTTACTGCTTTAATTGTATGTAATAAACCTGTACAGAGTCATTACTTGCATGTCAAATTTCAGGTGAGAGAGGAGTTTAAATAATTCCTTAATCCAGAAATTAGGACTTTTGGCTGCCATAAAATTACATATTTTGTATTACATATTAGAGATCTGAAAATTCAAATAAGAGGAGGATTTAAATGCTAAAAAGTTATGATTGCTTGTAATTTAAGACTCAAAAAAGGAAGGATGGAAGGAGGGAAAATGAATGGATCAAAAATGAATGGAAAATGACAGGATGCTGTCTGCACAAAAGAGTGGTTTTGGCATTAGCAGAGCTTTGACAGATGTTTCTTGAAATCTACAGTGAGAAAAAAAAGAAATTACTGTATTAAGCTGTTAACTGATACATTTCCAAATATAAATTGAAGCAAAACAAACACAATAACTTATATTAATGCTTAAAAAGTACCATCTCTCTGAAATATAAAAACAAATATTTATGCTCACAGCAATAGTAACCACATGCTAACCTTAATTTTTTTTCTGAAATTCAAGAAATTTGCCTATGACTCTGAAACAGGTGTTGGTTAGAGCGTGTGAGTGGCGTAAGAAAACAGAATCACACAAGTAGCACCAGCAGGCTGAGGGATGCTCATCGCATCAGTTCAGATCACACGAGCTCCCTCTTGCTAGAACACATCTCATTTGCTTCTCCAAAGTGGAGCTCATCATCAGCCTTTTTAATGCATGGCACAATGTATCCAGTACGCCTAATTTCTAAATATTCTTTGACTTTCAGCTGACATTAACAAGGCTCTCTTAGCTAAGAGGAAACGATTAGAAATGTATACGAAAGCCTCACTCAAAACCAGTAACCAGAAGATTGAACACGTTTGGAAAATGCAGCAGGAGCAAAGGTGACCTTTACTCTTGGTTTTCGAGCCTGTGGGATTCCTTTCAGGGTCACAAAATGGATAGTAGGTCTGTCGCCTTGCAATAGCAAGGACTGTATCTAATGAAAATACCTGCTCAGGGCCTCTGTTGCTTCCCATTCTGTCCACTTTGTTGATCTGACAGTAATAGCTGAGCATGTTCTCTTCTGAACACACAAATTTAAGATTTGGAGCTCTGAGAGCAAGGTACATTAAAGAGTGGGCCTTCTTTTTATCTTTAGGGAAAGTGAACTTTGATCTATTCATGTGTTTTAAAACAATGTGGGGTTTTTTTCCCCACTTCAGAATTTTCTGTTTCTACTTGAAAACCAAAAAATGTTCAGTAAAAATTTAATACCATTCTGGTTAAGAAATTAAATAGTTTTCACCTTGCTTAACATCACCTTGCTTTCACCTCTTAAGGCATACTTAATTACTCATCTGATGCCAGAGACAGAGCAAAGTGAAAAAGGAGACAGCTAGAAACTAGAAGTCAACAGTACTTGTAACTGTCTTAGTGTGGCTCTACATTTTTTTGTATTTGAAACTTATATGGAGAAAATTCTAAGAAATGAACTTATCAGTTTATCATTATAAACCCCTTGTGTTAAAGCAAGCACTGTAAATGGATTAGAAAAACACAGTAAATCTCAGAAAACTTGATACTGTTAGGAAGAAGAGTTGTTACAATTTCTTTTTAACCAATATTTTATGGGAGTGCTGTCTCTAATAGGTATATTCCACATCCACTCAGTGTATGTGTTCAGTTTTTCAAAACATACAGTATTCAAATGGGGTCAGATGTCAAAATAGCCCATTTCTTTATCTATGCCAGTTTTTATTCTATTCCAACATTTTATTCTGTTCTATTCCAACGTGTATGTTGAACCTTAGCTTTCCTTGTAATTCCCTGTAGCATTTGTCATACTTACAGACAGTTTCTGTTTATAGGCAGAAGCTCAATCAGGAGTTCTCCCAGCAGTTCCTGACTTTATTTCAGCAATGGGATGTCGATGTGCAAAAGGCAGAGGAGCAGGAAGAAAAATTAGCGGTGAGTTTCTGGCACGGCGTGAGTTTTATTGTATTTTCCACAAGGAGGGAATATTGTTGTTTTGATACTCAAGAAATGTAAAAACACTTTATTTAGTTTAAACATAAATATATGATTGTTTAAGCTTGGGAAGAGGGTTGCATTTATAAACTTTATTGCAAGTTTATAAACACTGTTAAGTGATGCCCTAGGCCAGTATATGGCTTGGAAAAGCACAGACTCTTGAAGGAGAAGAAAGACATTTGCTTTTTCTGTCCATCCATAGTCTTTGGGTTCAGGAAATAAATGCAAGTAGTTGTCTTTTAGCATACATCGCTTAAAACTATGCCTATATATAATAAATGTAAGAGAATTTGATCATTGAAAGAGGATAGGAACTATACAATGAAATGTAATCATGTGCTGTTGCTGTGTATGTACTTCCGTAACATTTGCAAGTTTTGCTTTTTGCTAGGTAGCACTTTCCTCTGGGATACCCTAATAAGCTGTGGGGCATAGCAGTCCGTATGGGATTTTACAGGGATAATTCACGTTGCAAGAGACCTCAGAGGTGACTTGGGACTTAATCCAGTCTTCAGTCTTTTGTTAATAAGAGCCAGGGTAACTTCTCCAGAGATCCACATTACAAGCCACAAATTTCCAGTGAAGGCAGAAATTCTGACTCTGAAAAATTACATTGGTGCGTTGTCCAAGTACTCTGGTTAACAACAGATGCAATTATGTTTTACTTTTGCTTCTGCATCAGAATATGCTTCGTCAGCAGCAAAAAGTGTTTCAACAGGCAAGAATAGTTCAAAGTCAGAGACTGAAAACCATTAAGCAACTCTACGAGCAATTCTTAAAGGTAAATCTTTTTCTTGAAAGGCAGCTGATAGTTATCCCTCAAGAAAGCTGTATTAATTCAGTGTTTTATTTGGTATTTCTTTAACAAAGTAGCTTAACATACTAGACAGCAAGCAAAAAAACTGTTTTGAGTACAACTGCACAAAACGTTTACTTTTTTAGTTAAAGGTTTCCTCACAAGAGAAACTCTTCTGTGCCTTAATCATCTTCATGATCCTTTTCTGGGCTTTATCCTGTATGTCCGTGTCTCTCTTGTACTCAAGTGTCTGAACTGGACCCAGCACTCCAGGTGTGGCTTCATCAGCTGCATGGCCTCCACTATACAGGGCAGATTCAAGTCCAGCAGTTCCTGACAAACCCTAATTTCAGTCATTTCCTAGGTGGTTTGAAATTTCAGTTATGATAAGCTTGGTGTTTGGTTTGGGCTTTTTCCAAGCCTGATAGTTGATAAAAATAAATCTGAAATGGAGTAATTCTTAGTTTAAAAAGTCAGAATTTACTGAGGATAAAAATTAATAAATTATAACTGTTCCAAAATGTCAAAAATACCTTCATCAAAGAGGAAAAACTGAACAGGAGGTCAAGTATTACTTTGATTTTTCTTCTCAAAGATCAAAAGGTAGAAGTCAAGCCTCAAATAAGCTTAAATAAATACAAATTAAGGAAAATACAACTAGACACATACAAAGAGGTAACAGTAACTTGTATTTAGAAAAGGAAGATAACCAGGGAATTTTGAGAAGGGAGAACCTTCACCTCAGGGAGAAGTGTGAAACGGGGGTTTATACTCCTCACTTCAAATCCTGCAAGACTGTCATATTGAAGCCCTAGAATTCCTGACAGATGTCTGTTCAATCTTTTCTTGTAGAACTTTTATCTTAATTGAAATGCAGAACAAGTAGCTGAGGCCTCACCAAGGCTAACTGGAGGGTTCTGTTTTCTTCTCAGAGCACATACTGTTTAAATAGGAATGTAGACTGAAGTCCTGTATGATTCCTCTGCCAAGTTTGTGACAAACTCATCAGTTATCTCTGATCACTGTAAAAATTAAATTGTAGTATGAATAATAATTGGTTTATTTGGTTGTTTTAAATTAACCCCTGACATAGAGGACTTCTGAATTAATATTATCCTTATCTTCAGAGCATGGAAGAGCTGGAGAAGAGCAATGAAAATCTTCTGGCTGGTGCCCAAAATGAACTTCGCAAGGAAATGGCGATGTTGCAGAAGAAGATTATGATGGACACTGTAAGTATCAGATCTATGAAATTAGTTAAATGCAAAAATAGAACATTCAATTAAAAGTCATTTGACATTCATTTAATTCAAAGGAATCATATCAATACAGCATTTGTTCAGCATTATCTCCTTTTCTTGTGACAGCAACAGCAGGAGATGGCAACTGTTCGCAAGTCTCTTCAGTCCATGCTATTCTGATGGCTCAGTGGAGGAGCAACTTGTACCTAAGTAACATGATACAAGTACAGGCATTAGAAGGATGCTGAGATTTAAATGTTTCAAGGTTCCTATTAAACTCTTTCCTGGATTGTTCTAATCTTATCTATTAATGTTGTAAGAACATAGCTTAGTAAACTTTTATTACTGGGGAGCAGTATGGACCCCAAACCTTTCCCTATCAGTTCAGCTGATTTTTAAAAACTTCATATCCACTTCCAATAGCATTGGACTGTTTAAATTGTTTCACCTTTTCTAACACCAAATTGTAACAAAGGGAAGAACTAATGAAACATGCATTACCCAGATTTTACATAATGACTTGAGGCCTTTAGGTACATCGTGCAAGTAGAAGCATTTCTAACAAGCTGTAGATTTTCACGGTTTCAGCATTAGTCTGCTGACATATTAGCTGTTATAAAAATTCACAGGGTATCGCATACCTCAGACAGAATTGTTTAATGATGCGTATTACGGTAAATTTTGTTAACTCTTCTGTTAGTCTAGACACTGCACTATCTTTGTATTAGCAAGAGATTTACAAACTGCTGTAATTTGTCCTGAAAATGTTGGGGATTTTTTAGTTAAATGATGAGCTTAATGGATCAGCTCAAGTAACAATAATTAAACATTAGGCATTTTGGGGTCTACTTTTTTAAGAACTACTGCTAGAAGAAATCTACCTCATTTGTTTAGTACAGGTTATTACAAGCCTTTGAGATGGAATATTACTTTCTGCAATTCTAAATGACTAGCAATATAGGGAGGCCTGAATTTTAAAGCTAAAGCATTTGTCTTTCATGTATCTCGTTACAGTAAAAAATATAAACTAAACAATTGGCTTAGTGTGCATGCAGTTTGTTCTTACAGAAAATCCTTACACCTGAATATCTACTTTTAAAAATTAGGTAGTTGCCAACATATTTAATGCTTTGAATTAATACAACAGTAGAGAAAACAAAAACGATCCACACACCCACACACACAAAATGTGATGTTTTCGCAACAATGTGTTTCAAAACCATATTTCTCTTCTCAGCCTACTAGCATTTTTTAGGTCAGAGTCAAGTCATTTGGTGATGGTTCTCCAGGTCTGGAAGCCAGATGGCTGACTCACAGTAACTTCAGCTATTTGGTTATAACAAGTATAGAACTTCTTGTTCTGCCTCCGCTAGGACTCAGGACAGGAGCAGACACGGAGCTTACAGTGCTACACTGAGGCGATGCAGGTCCCTCGTGAGTAACCAGTAACAGTGCTGGCTTGTAAATACTGCGTCTCCGCCCTCTACTGCCAAGGACGATGGCAGGAGGCTATGAAATAGGTGAGGGTTCTGCTTCATATCTTCAGTAGGAGGTTATTTGTTAGCATTACCCCCTGGTTCTGGTTTTACTTGTTAGTATTGAATCACGGTTCTGGTTTTATGAGGGATTTCTGCATTGGTTTCCCATTATCCACATACCTCAATCACATCCTCAAAACTACTTATACCTACTATGGCAGGACACAGTTTTGACCATTGTGGAGAAGCCACTCATTTCACTCCGAAGGTGTTGCCTGTGTCTTTTTATCAGGAGGTTAATTTGCTTACAGTATTCAGCTAAAGTAAAATGGTCATTACCATCTTCTTTGCTATTTGACCAGGGCCTGAGTTCAGTCTAAATTCATATGCAGATGCTGTGTCATTTCCAGCCTCAAAAAGGAGTAGTAGCAGTCATTCTGAATTTGTATTAGTCGCTTTGAGTTGTTTTCCTCTGGCAGTAATGGTTACAGTTATCCCTCAAAAGGATTATTATATTCTTAGGCAGGAGGGTGGTGGATGCTGTTTTGTTCCCATCCAGACCAGCAGACAATACACCACTTTTTAAGTTTCTAGAACGCCTCAGGAAGTATTTTTAAATTTGTAAATAGGTAGAAAGCTACAGTGGTAGTATTTTTAAAACAAACTATGCCATTCTTTATTGGACAGTTCAGGAAGGACCTTCATTAACTCAGAAGCTCAGGTACATAACAGCAACTGGGAGGAATAATGCACACTTACATTCAGCAGGTTTTTACATAAACTATATTCAAATAGTACCTCTTGAAAGGAGCTTAAACTTATAGGGTTTGTGTGCAGCTAATCATTTCTTCATACAGATGACAAGCTACTTTAATTCAGCTTTTCTAAACTAGCAACAGCCCTCTTGTTAGGCATATCATGTTACCCAGTGGGTCTGTTGGTAAAAGAGAGAGGCTGATATTGGCCCTGAGTTCCTGTTTTGGAGAGTTTTACATTACGGTTCAGTTTTGTGCTTTTTTTTTGGATAAAGTACAGTGGTAGATACAAGACAATGGGATGAATTGTAAGGTAAATGAACACAGCAATAGCAAAAACACCACAGAGAGAAATACAGAAGGGTGGGCTGCAGAGCTGGAGCCACTGGCAATGAAGTTTATCAATTAACTTTGTCCTTCACTTGCATAAGCTTACAGATACAAGTTAGGGTGCCTAAAGTTAGAGTTGCTCTCCTTAAACAGCAAACCATAGATAAGGGTGAAGTACAATGACACTAACCTCACTATGACCACAAAACCAGAAGCTGGCCTTGAAAGAAAGTGCAAGCTAAAGTTTTATGTGGTAGCAATAAGTTATATACTTAGACACTAGAGAACACATGAATTCTAAAGGCACTCATAACAGTAGTGGAAGAAAATTTTCTAGAGCTATACCTCCTTTATCTACTGATCCAACAGATTGTTTCTTAGAAAAACCAGAAGACAGATTGAGTGATTTATATCTCATGGCTGCTTCATTTTACCAGTCTTAATAATGCAGGATTGAATTCATTGGTACACCTGACAACCACTTCAGAGCAGTTTCAACAAAATTTTAGAAACTAATGCTACAAGATTAGACAATTGGGTTAGGGAAACATGAAATTCCTCTTCAAATTCTGGGTGCTAGCACCTTGGGTTTGCATCTACATTCACCAGAAGAGAAGTACAGAAACAAAGTCACCTAACAGGAAATGGCAACATTTTCAAATGTAGTATTTGTGGTCTGAAACACAGGGAAATACATTCTGGTTCAAAATACAACAGCATCTGCAGAACTTTGTATCTACTAATTCTAACATCTGGTAATGTCTGAAACACAGTGAACTTTCTCATGAAACTGTTTTCTTCAAAAGCTAAATCTGTCTTCCCAAAACCAGAGAGGCTGCTTCATTCCCCTGACTGCTTCTTCTCTTGTCCTTGACCTATTTAATCAGTCATTATGGTTTTGAACCTGCTCAGGAGCTTGATGAGATGAAATTCTGAAGACATGTATATGAAGATGAGCAGCAATCTGTAGGCACACACCACTGGCATATCTCAGCATATCAAACAAGGATATCAACTTCAAAAGAACAAAACAAAACAGGTTAAGAAAAAAATCTGTATTTAAAAGTTGTCCCTACTATAAATATGCTATACTTTAATCAGAATTTATCCAAGTGACAAGCATAACATACATACAACATTGTAACATCCAGCTACAGCATGGTCTAATTTAGAATGACCATAAAACCACCACAAAACCCCAACACATCCAAAGAGCACTAAGCACCTACAAGATCTGATAAAAAACCCCATTCGTCTGCAGTTCACAGAACGACTTTAAAAAAAACCCACGTTGACTAAAGCATAATCTCAGGAGAGATTTATAAATTTACTTTCATATCTCTGCTCCAAGGAAAGCAAGACCAAAGTCAGCTCCCAAAAAACATATTTACATGGTACCCTGGTACTCCGTCTGCAGCGAGAGCAGAAATGTGAGCAAGTCAGGAATGACAGAACAGAATGACAGGGACAATTCTCAATCCATTCCTTAAAGCACGGTCCAAACAAAAAGTATAAAACACTTACCAATGCTATCCACAGAACAATATATTCATCAATGAAACTGTTGAAGTACTGGTCCAAAAACAGAAGTCCTGGCCCAATAAATGCAGAGTCCTGAAGACAAATTTCACTTTTTGTCATGTGAGCCACCTATGTTTAGAAAAAAAATAATTAAGAAGTGCATCCCTGCAAGATTGGTGTAACTACGCAAACAGGCATCACACCCTTGCCCAGCAATGTTCTCTTGGAAGCTTCATCTGTACTTGTGTATTTCAGCTATCTGCAGGGGTTCCCCACTCTCCAGTTTTCCAGCACTGTATTCAAACAGTAAGACTGTGCAAGTGTGTTACTGGAAACAAATACTATCCACTTGAAATACTATTTTCAAGTCTAACTTGAAAATTTTTACTTTCCCTAGCCAAAAGTTAACAAGGAAGCAGACCTTTTCTTAGGTGGCAACACTTGTTCTCAATCTTTAGTAAGTCTGTATAATACTTATTTTCTAGTGTTCTAGTGTTTGAAAAATGTCATCCTTGGAGGAAAAAAAGCACCTGGCTGGATTACTGATGTTAGCAAATAGGTAGCAAGGCAGCTTTTTTAACCCACTGAAGAGTGTTTTATGTACAAAAAAGACAAAGACCGAAAAGACAGAGACAGAAAAGGTTCTCTCTTCATTTTAATGATCACAGTAAGTTCTTATTTCAGATAATTAAGTGAGTCACAGCACTTTTAGTAAGGCTTAAGAGAGAGCACAGTTAGGATGTTAATGACAGATAGTAAGTCCATTTCTAAGAGTAAGTTAAACAAAACTGAAAGTCCTAACCAGTCCATTCAACAGCAAAAACATGTTTGCATCAGTGTCACATATTAAAACTCTCTGTGGAACCCCAAGTCTAGTTCGGTGTCTTGATCACAATGAATCTGGTAATACAGTAGCAAAGAAAAATGGGAAAATAGTGCCTCCTGATCCAGTAAGTGTTAAGCCAAGAACCAGTTTTGTTTGAGGAGCTTTAGGACTGACTTACCACCAACTTCTGTGAGATTTTGGCATTCACGAGCCCAAATGTCAAGACATACAGGCAAGAATGTTTTTCAAACAGCTGAGTTGTAGACTTTTTATATATTGTAATGGCCAGTGTGATAAGCAGTCCAATGTGCAGGCCTGGTGAAAGAACACTTGTTCCCTAAGATATAAAGGGATGGAAAATTTGTCTTAAACTTCAGTCACATAGTAAAGTCCAATTTTTATACATATTGCAAATCCAGAGTTTCCAAAACTTGTGAAAATCCATTAGCATTACACCACTGCTCTTAGTAACCTTTGCAGTGACCACTAATCAGTTTTTTAAGGAAATTCACCACTGGTTCCCATGACAGAAGAAATCCAGTAACAGGCAGAGAGAAGGAAGATAATAAACTTTGCTTTCACCATCTAACACTCACATGCCTGTCTGCTTAAATGCTTAAACAAATAAAACCCTTATGGAGCATGTGAAATACAATAAATTATGGGCATAAATTATTCAAACCTCATTTGGATTTTTCGAGAAACTTACTGCTATTGTAGATCCATTCTTTCCAACCCCTCCACCAAAGATGACACGGAAGTAATTGAAAAAAGAAAGCGCCGTTCCACACAGGATGCCAATTACTGCAAAGAACTTCAGTTCTAAGCCCAGCAAAGGGACCTTAGCAGAACATACAAAAAAAAAAATCAATCAAAACAAAACAAAAAATCAAACCATGAAAAAACAAGAGAAAGATACTAAAAGTTAGGCACACAACACCTTTTTAAAGAAGTGATTAAAGCAGCCACTCTTACCTACTAAACAAATGTTTTCCTTAATTCACTCACTTTCCTGGGAATCTGCTCAGGACATCAGTGTTGAAAATTTGTTTCCTTACTAAGAAAACAACAAGTATCTTTTGTAATGCTTAAACTCCACTACTGAGTACCAAAGTTCTGTTCTTGAAATTCAGCTCGATCTTACTCTGCTCCTCCTTAATATGTTCTTCAAATATTTTCAGCTCATAAGCAAAAAGGTGAGACAGACTACTGCCATCAATCACCGTGATACAGGAGCAGGAAGAGGGATAGTTCCCTCTGTTCCACTGGATAAAAGAACACTGATCCACAGGAAACACAAACACCATCTGCCTACTGTGTGTTTTGGCATGTTCATTTGTATGCTGTATCTTTGCATATCACAAGAATATTATGAGTAGTCTCCAGATACAAATTTTAATTAAACAGTTACCTTTTGGAATCAATTGCCGTTCAAGAAAACTTCCAAAGGCAGCAGAGGATTAAAAAAAGAAGTAATAAATAGAAACCATGTACCATATTTTTTGAATATATAGTTTTTTGAGATACAGCATAACTCCAACAGATTCTAATAGTGAGGAAAAAAATTAATCATGATTTAAGTTAATTGCACCTACTTTGTTTTTCAACATAAAAACAAACTTTTTGAAAACAGAAAAAGAAAGACTGGGAAAAGGAACAAAGTTTAGCTAAATATTCTTAACTGCTGAGTAAAGTTTTGAACTAGTTTTCATTTCTTGGTACTTTTATATTTAGGTTAGTTTCTCTTGGTTATCAATAGCATGAATAAGTAAGTCTCAGCTCTTTGCACTATAACTAATCAGACCTTTAAATTTCTGAGTAAAGGCCCTCGAAAGGTTGAAGATCTTTTGATACTGTCCATCAAAGTGCATCTTTAAAGATTAGAATAAAAGCCAGATATATGGAAAAGTTTTAGGACCAATGCTTTAAATATAAATATTTGCATTTACATGGCTGTGACATAATTCTTAAAAATCAGTACATCTGCACCGACACAAATATGGATAACTTATCCAAAATCCCCTAGCTTCATCCAATACTTTCATTAGGTTGGGAATTCAATCTTTGAATTTTAAAATAAATCACTTAACTGAAATTTATGCCTTACAATAAAATATACAAAATATATAAAAGCAGAACAAAAATTATTTGCTAAAGCTTAAGTATGTGTGGAGTAATAGTTCCAGATCAGATGTTTATATGTGGCAGATGGGGTCTTTTTTCCTCCATATAGGTAGCTATAAATCTGAGTACAGGGAGTCACACCAATAGATCTAAGTTAACTATGACATAAAAATAGCCTACACTTACACAGTAAGCTAAAACAACATTATACAACTAATAGGTACTGATGGTACTTGCAGGAAGCAGCTTCAAATACCCCAGGAACAGCAGACACTTAACAAGAACACTCAATAGGAACTCTGAGGACTTAACACACTCACCTTTAAGTCCCATATTCCTGCTCCTCCATAGCCAGAGATCAAGAGCAGCATTGTTATGGCGATCTGAACTTCAGTTACATCAATTCTGTGAAGGGGAAAAAAATATTTAGTTCAAGGACTTTTTGGTGTAAGTGTAAAGTGTGTGTGGAGGGAGAGGGGAATAAAACCTCCAGTAACTGTAGTTCGAATTATATAAATAAATAAATAAATAAATAAATAAATACTATTACTTTCCTTGACTGAGAAAGCTACTCGACATGGAAGCACACATCTCTGGCTGAGATTTAAAATTAAAGCTATACTCCTTTTCTGGAGCAAGCTACATATAATTTTAAAAGGGGGACTCTAATGAATACACTGTCAACTATTTGAGAATTTTGTATGAATTTACAGACATGTTCATGTGCAAATTTCAGGTCAACATTTAGGGTAAGCTCATAGTAAATGCAATCAAACATTTCCATTAAAAGCACATGTAAAAGCAGAGACTATAACGAGCAGGCTGAGAAAGAAGGGATTTCTTTAGGCCTCATATCATGAAAACTTGACAAATACAGTCTGCAAAACAAGGGAGGACTGAGTCAGTGGATAAGTAAGCATTTGCCATATTTCTCAGGATATAAAATGGCTCTCTTGCTTTCCTCTAGAAAAGCTGTTTCAGGAAAGATGGCCTTGTATGGCCTATGAAGCCCAAACTCCATATTTCACCTTTTTATTTGTTCTCAGACAAGATAGACAAATCTTTATTGTTGTATTTAATTGACGAAACCTCACATGAAATCAAGGCTCAAGAAAAAATAAATCAGTACTTCTTAAGCTTTAACATAAATAATTAAAATATTGTGCCTATCAAAGGTACCTTTTATGGTACCAAAAGTTTTGAGACAGGTACCTATCTACATATTAAAGTCGCCAGCAAACAGTGATAATGAGTGTTTAAGATTTCTTTTAGCAGTTGGATAAATTCGGTGTTTGGGTATTATGACCAATGTGCATTGCTACTTAGCACATGGCCTGTCTTCATAGGAAACAGTGTATTTTTAAAAGGAGTTAACAGTCATCTCTTGGGTAATGGAAAACATTTATCTGAACTTGATAATCTAGTTCAAACTCTCTTCTTTCATCAGAAAGTTGGTGATAAAATATGCTACATTTCTTCACAAGCTTGTGACTAAGTGCAGTTAGATGATAAGCTGAGGTGCTTATTGCCCCTTAAAGCCAAGAGAATGGAGAGTCCTCTTCTTCCTACGGTGTTGTATTCCCTCAGTGATATTTCCTGTAGTGCTCTTTGGACTGTAAGGTGAACCAGTCCAGCTTGCCAGTTTAGTGTAGGCTTTTCACCTTCTGCCCATTTCATGAAGTGCTTGAGGTCCCAATGACAGTGGGTCTGGGACAGGGCTCTTCCTTCTCTGCCAGGGATGAAGTGTTACATCCACTCAGCCATTGCTGAACTTGCTGGTTACCTTATGCAAAAGCACCTATGTGCAAGTGTTCAGAGGTTGCACTCTGTACTATTAACACCAGGATTTCTAATCTGCATTGTCTTTGTTGTTGCTGATGGTGGGAGGAGGCTCAAACTTGAAGTTGTGCAAAAGTTTAATATTTAATCGTACAATGGCTCAGACTGTTGGTGGCAATCGAGTCCAAATCAGAGTCCGAAGACTTTACTTGGACACTGTACAGGATTCCACAACCTAACAGCGTTACATTAGTCAGCTCACTGATCCTTCCTGACCATCAGCATTGGGAATCTCTCATTTGTCATTTATTTCTAAAATTGAGTGCTGCTAATTGAGAAATAGCATCAGTGAAAACTTCCATCCATCTTACTACATACCATCACATTGAGAGCAGTACACTAATGCCTTCTTGACACCTCTATCTTTAAGAGAAACAAAACTGGGAGCCTTGAAAAAAACTGTGATCTGTTTTCACTGGACAGAAATGTTATCTTATAGAAAAGTTGTGTGTGTTTAAAGAGTAACCATGGAACACCAGGCCATTCTGAGCTGTTTGTACCATGCATTATCACTATGTTGAAGTAGAAGTCAACAAGTTTTTAACAAAATCTTTATGTGGTAAAGGAGTCCCAGTGCCTTCCTGATGTGGGGAAATTATTCTCATGCTTTTTGCAAGAATGAAAGGTACAGAAAAGCAGTAATGTCTGCAAAAGGCTAGAGCTCATGGCTAATCCACCTCCCTTCAGAGCAGCCTACTGTCATGGACAGAAAGTGTCCTATTTCAGCCACCCTCTAAAGGACCTATTTTTGTTTACAGCACAAGATGTCCTTTAAAAAATAGGATGTGCGGGCAGGCAAAAGAATTACATTTGTGTGGTAAAATGCATTACCAGCAAATCAAAAAGGGCTCTTATCAATATCATGGAAACAGCTGCATTTGATGCAGTGTGTAAGGACAGCTGGTCACCAGCCTGTGTGTCTGCTGATTTGCTAAGGCACTTCTTGCAGGGCAGAGCTAAGTAAGACTATGAACAGGTGATTAGCAAGTGATTAAGATCACCAAAAGGAAGCCTTCATCTATTCCTTATTTTCAGTTGTGCTGCCACAGAAGTCTGACCTTTTTCCTCTTTTCAGAAGTAATTAAACTGAAGTGAAGCTCATTGCTTAAAACCAGCAAAAGGCCACGGCCAGGCACCACCACAGCTACAGGAGGGTACAGCAATCTCCACAGTATTAGCAGATAAATTGAAATTATTGTCTTCTACATGAATGTCATGACTTCTCCTATGCTGCAGTGAAACACATAAAATTTCAACCAAGTCATGAACAGCATCACAGCAGTCTCTAGAACTGACCTAACACAAAATCTAAAGGACATCAAAGCCAATATGAGCCAGATTTTTAAAAAAGCCCTCAAATAAACATGAGGTCATTCTTCAAGCATTGCCATAGATCTGTGGAACTGCTTGAGGGTGCAATGGGTGCAGAGAGTTCATTCCAAAGAAGACTGAAGATGTCTCTGAAAGGGAAACCCGTGAGCTGGGAGATTTCTCTAAAATGCATGTGGTTTGGAGTCCTCTGGGGCTGCAACCCCTCTGTGGCTGGGAGATTACAAAGGGAGGAACCCACATACTTGCTCCGTTCCTACTCCTACACGGGACACCTGTCTGCAATGTAAACAAGACCTCTCTGGCCTGAGCCTGCACGGTGTTTGTAGGAGTTCTGACAACAAATCTGCAAACAAGAGAGCCAAATAAATGCAGGCAAACAAAGCGTATCGAGCTAAAATCAGCTGCTAAAAGAACAAGTCCTCAGTATTATGCAGAGTTTCAAGTTCTTGTCAGGTAAAACACAAGTCAGCTAGATTGGAAGGGAGATGAGAAAGAAGGTGAGAGAAAGAGAAACCAGGGATTAAACGAAGAAGAAACTTAAATCAAGGAGCTAGCAGTCTCAGACATTAAGCTACATGTACTTCTAAAGATACCTACTTACTTTCCAAACCTTAGTATGCCTGATACATATGTCTGCCAGTGAGCAGAATAGAACATGAACAGTCCCACAAAACAACAGAAAAACAACCAGTCAGGATTTGTTCCCAGTCGGATTGCTATGCAGGATCCAAGGACAACAAATACTGAAAAGCAGAAATGAACATGTTAGTCATATATCCTCCTTGTTTAAAGTTAAGAGAAACTAACTAACTCAATAAATAAAAAACACAGGGCATTTTATATCACTCTAAGAAAGTAATGCTATGACTGAGACTTTACTGAGCAGCTGACCCTCAGAGGCAGTCCTGGCAGTAGAAACCAAAACACAACACTCCTCTTCTGCCAAGGCAGGGCCCTGCCCTTTAGCCTGCAGTTGTTGTTCTTCCTCCTCCTGGCCTTGTCATCTCATGTTCTTTGCAACACCGACAACTTCAGCTGAAGGGCCAAGCTCAGGGAGACTGGCAGCTGCACTTCTCTGGGAAGTGAGACATAAAGAACACACCAATTCCCAGAGCAACTGTTTCAGCCATTGAGCTTTACAGAACTACAGGCATTGGATCCAACAGCAGCTCATTTATGGGTAATGAAACTGAGCAAGGCTTACTTTTTAAGGACTCCCAACCCTTTTAAAACTGCTTCTTCTAAGGAATATAAGTTACCCTTCTCCTAAGTGCCAGGTGGGATACCCTATTATCAAACTGATGTTTTGGAACCGTACTCCTAAAGTGGAGTACTTGAAGATGCACAGTTAAGTAAGAGCAGAATACATCTTACCCAACATCTGCCAGAGGAACTTCTAAAATACCCCCCTGTTACTGGCCAGGGATGCAAAGGTCAGGAGGTGAAGTTATTCTAAAAGACCCTGTTCCAAGTAGGGGATTGGACTAGATGATCTCCAAAGGTCTTTTTCAGCTTTAACAATTCTGTGGTTAATCAGCTGCTCCTGAAAAAGGTAATTTTTATAAACTAGGATGGGTGACAGTAAGTTAAGGCTACCTGTGGAAAGAGAGTCACAACCATGATCAAAGAGTTCTCCAAGAGGAGAACTACTGTTTGTTCTTCTGGCTTGCTTCCCATCAATGGCATCCAGAGACTGGTAGATAAAAAGTCCTAGTGCACCCAGGATGTATGCCCAAAAAGGTGCCTGAAAAGAGATTCACATAAAAGGTCACCAGGTAGGTTCCCAATTTCTTAGGTGATAATCTGTTTCATTAAAGGCAAAATAATGTTCACCACAAAATGGTACTATATATTGCTATTTGTTACTTAATTAATGGACAAACCAAACACCTTGCACTAATCTGTACATGGATTGAACTAACTACTGTGATCAACTACTCCAGATACACCAGGGAAGACGTCTTTCTATTTATTTAAACAAAAACATACACAAAACTTTAGTCCCTTTTCTGCCCTAACCTTTTTTTCTACCTTAAACCCACAATATTTCTGTAATTATTTGCATTCTTTGTGCTGAAAAATGTTATACAAATAGAAATAATCTTTCAAAAATAAAGTAGTAACAATGCACTTATTAAAGCTTACAGCAGTTTGTGTGACAGACATTTAGATGATTTGCTCATATTTACAACATTTAGATACAAAAACCCACTGAGTTTTTTACCAAAAAACTTTAGGGAAAGATATTTTTTCCAACACACAAAAATTGACTGCCTAGGCACTTTGGACAGGGCTTAAAAAATTAAGTAATTAATGAAATACAAAGGGGAAACTACTTAATACACATGATCAGTTTCAAACCACTCTTAGGTTCAAAGGAACTGTTCTGCAGTCATTCATTTCAAAAGCACTATTTTCATATGCACAGTCAGTCTGACTTTGTCTAGGAATTAGGTTTCATTTAAAATTATTTTAAGACACCTTTGGAACAAAGCACAGGCAATATCTTTGCCTGGTGTAGTTTCCAGAGATACCCTCAGCATTCAGAAGTGCTGTTCATGAAAACAAAGTCAGGTAGAAATGCTGGAAATGCAACTTGCAAGTTAAACAAGCAAACAGCCACAGGCAGTTACAGAGCTGAATCCTTTCTCACTCCCTGCTAAGGGACAGCTGCTGTGGTGCTGCTACACCTCTGCAACTCCTCTCCTGCAGCACAAATTGACCAACATGTGTCCGTGTATTTCCTAAGACCAGTAAAGGCTGTTAAGCAGATTAGACCACAGATCAGATGTCAGTGTGCTATTTGTCCACACTCAACTAAATCCAGTCACTGCTGGGGAAGAAGGGAAAATGGCAGCCATCCGTCAGTTCAAAGGCGGCAGCAGCAAGAATGCAGATGAGGTGCAGCTGCTCCTCCAGACATTCTGATTCTCATCATCATTATACTCATTGTCTTGAGCTAGGAAAAAAGTTACGCCTCCAGTCAGACTGGTCGCAAAACACACTGAGAAGCAACATGCTTAAGGGAAGTCCAGTTCTGAATAATATTTTTGCTGATATTTAAGAATTTCTCATGTATTTCAGGCTGGCTGATACACTATTATCAAAGTCAAATGGTTGGCTGCTTCAACCAGCTTTGAAGGAAAAGACAGTCAAAGAATCAGGAACTCACTTTAGGTGCAAGCTCTGGATTTGTATGAAATGAAAAGCTAAAAATTTAAACCATTCTTCAAAACTGGCAAGGCTGTCTCCTCCCTTAATCCAAGGGAACCAAAAAGAATTGTTATCACAGATCATGTAGGAAGCCTTAAGCGGATGAATGAGGATGAGGAGATATTCCAAGAGACACTTAATATACTGGTATTTGATAACTCCTGTAAAGATCACACAACAGAAACCCAGGTCTAGTGCTGACAGCAATATATGTTTGATGCTTACTGATGGAATTAGTCAAGTTTCTTAGGTTTCTTCTCCCTTTTAGTCTAGTTACACAAAGGAACCTTGACTTCAGGGATGGGGTTAAAGCAGAGAGGGGATCTTTAGCCACCTTTTGAAGAAATTTCACTCCTCTAACGAAGGGGAAAGGAGAGAGCCTGTAGAGAACAGGTGTCTGGGGCTACCCCAGGACTGAGGATCACCAAAAGCCCCATGGAGGCACAGAGAACTCAAGGGTCTCTCCTGGCACAAGCTCAGTTGGTCTCACATTGTCCAGGGGGACTGCAGCTACCTCCACTTGCTCTCCACCCTTCAAAAACAGAGGGCTGTCAGTCATTGCTCACGTACTTCAGAACATAAAAGCATAGTTAGGACTTTAGTGAAACTGAGATAATTTCAGTTGTGATATAATCCGTGTACTAAAGTCACCACAGTACATACAGGGGCTTTCAGAATAATTCTGTTGCAGCTCCAGACCTATAAGCAGAAAGGCCATGGGAAAACACTGGTTTCACTGCTCTGTTTTAGAGGAGTATTTGAAAGACATTGCCAATTTTATCACCAATATTTCTGTGAAGAGCCACAAAAATCATCTGCAGCGTTTTGTGAGGAGTCCTTATGGTGACATACTTCTATTAATTATGAAAAAATAGCTTGAGATCTACATTTAGCATCTCAGAAAGCAAGTGTAACACCATATATGCAAAAATAAACAAGTACATCAGCTTTAACTCAAACTTCTCCTACTAAGTCTTTTAAACAAAGCAGTAGCTTTTTTCCAGTTGCAAGTTACAGTACAGGAATGATCATTGAGGCTGATCCAAGTCTGCTTGGGTTAGCTCCTACTGGGACAAATCAAAGCAACCATCCCTCCAGATTCCATAACTAAAGCACTCTGTCTGCCCCTTGCTGATCTGGACAAAAGGTGAGCATTTTCATCTGCTTCTCAGAGAGGATCATCTGTATCCATCAGCACCTGTAGCAGGTGTATCAGTATCCCACACAATTAAAGAGAAAGGAAAAAGATCCTTGTAATGCTCCAGATAGTGTTTCTAAGCTTTCTGACATCTGCAGATGTCAGAAAGCTTAGAAACACTATCTGGAGCATTTCATCCCTAGGCCATCAGTTCAAATCTAACCCAATGTAGTTAAGAACCAAAATTCACTTGTGATCAGCTATCATTTAGCAGATCAAACGAATGCTCTAATGATTTAATTGGCAAAACACAGTTTTCCAAATCACCAGAAGTTCCTAATAACCACGGATTTTCTCTGCTATCCACCCTCCCAATACGGCTCTTGCTGCTGTCTCCTTTGCCTTCTCACATGCCTGGCTGTCGATTCAGGGATGTCCCCTGATGGCTTCCCACGCTGGCTTCCCAGGACCCAAGCAGCTTTCAAATTAGAGAAGTGGGAGCATCTGAGAATGCTGACATTGCTGAGCAAAAAGGTCAGGAGGCTCCCAATAATCATCAGCTTTTCACTGATGAAGTGTTTACTATCTCTGCCCAAAGATATATCCTGCCCAAGGAAATGTATTATTTGGCCAGAGGTGCTATTCTCACAGAACTAGAAGAGAAAAGAAACCTGAGGGGGAGGAGGCAGGGAGGGAGAGTGAGATGTTTCTCTGCTTCAGTTCAAAGGGATGTCTGAAGATACCACAACCAGAGAATCCTGCCACACACAGATTCAACACAGTAGAATTGCTCCTTTACTGACCCAGAGCATGTCAAAACAAAGCCATGTACATGTAGTGTTTGACAGATATGTGTGACATGCCTCTCCTTCAGGAAAAAAATGAGGGTTGAACAGCAGGCATTCTTCTGCTCCCATGACTCCACCCCACAAAAAAGCATGGACAGCTGAAAAAAGAGTAAATGTGTCAGGGAAACCTCTTAGAACTTGTTTCATGCACAGCTCTCAAGTCCAGAGTGTTCAACAAGCCAAGCTGTTGCAGTATTTAAAGATTCAGTTCCTTAATTACTCATCATGTTTAGCCATAATCTCACTTCCTCAATCCATGCCTAATAGTGTTGCCCTAGTTTACACAGCCCCTCTCTGGATCAGAGCCAGATTTGAGTGAGACATTTTGAGTGGACTTCCCCCTCCTCTACCCACTAAACATGGATTGTTTCCCACGTTTTGATTCAGCACAAAGCACTGTGCAAATGTATTAACAGCAAGATAAGGGAAGGGACTGTTCAAACCTGAGCTACAGCAGGGAAGACAGCATGGATTAAAAAAAATAAATAAAATAATCATACCATAGTCCAAGTGCATTTCATGCATACCAAGGACTATCTGCATTCTTTTAGCATCCTAGTCTCTCTGTCTGAAAGAGCTCCCATCCTCCTGTGTCAGGATTTCTGTATCTTCTTACTTCATGCCAAATACCCTCCTTCTCATTCCCAACTGATCTGTTCCCCACTCATGGGTTTTGGCTGAATTTCCCACTCTACTCAGTGCTTCAAATTTCTTTGCCAAGTCAGGTAATGCTTTTTCCTCCATGCTCTCCCCCCCACCCCATACACATGCCCTGTTCATACCAGCTGCTCCAGTTCAGCTTCTTTTTTGCTTCTCTACTCTTTGTCCCACAAAGCTCAGCTGTGCCTCTGCTGTGTACATAACATCATACCTATCAATATCTTCCCCTCATTTTGCCCTCTGGCAGGTCTCTTTTATTTTAAAGTTGATTCTGTTGTTTGTTTGGGTTTACTGATTTTTTTTAAAGTTTTTTTAAAAGACAGAGACAAAGGCAGAGACAGCATCTCAACAATGCTCCCTCCAAACAGCTGACAGTAAAGCCAGGTGAAGTCACCTAGACCTTTCCCTGCTTTTTGGTCTCCCTAGATGTACGGCTTTCAAACAGCACATTTCAGCAAGCTATGGCTGAATTTAAACTTTTATAAACTCACCATACCATTTCTTGAACAATCCCACAGAGCCAGCCACCACTCCTTTCCTTCCCTTACCTCTCTGCAGGAGAACCCTTGGGCCCCTGCCCCCTTTTCCTATCACTGCCCAAAAAAGCAAATCCATAATCCATGCTTTCCTCATCCTCTCTTCCTCTGTTCCCATTTCTTTGCTTAGATCATGCTGTAAGTACTAGGAGATAAATTTTCAAATAGTTATAATTCAATACAATGTCATAATGAAAGTTGGCATGCACTTCTGTCTAAAATTCTAGCTTTTCAAACTATTCTACACTTCTATTACTTTATTAAAGAGGACAGATTTAGACTAAATACAAGGAAGATTTTTTTTTTTTTTTTTTTATGATGAGGGACATGAAACACTGGCACAGGTTGCCCAGAGAGCTGGTGGATTCCCCACCCCTGGAAACATTCAAGGTCAGACTGGACAGGGCTCTGAGCAGCCCAATCTAGCTGAAGACGTCCCTGCTGATGGCAGAGAGGCTGGACAGGATGGCCTTTGAAGGTCTCTTCCACCCAGCTATTCTGTGATTTTAGAGAGACCTGTGGCTGATCTCGAAGGATTACCAAAGCCAGACCACTCCATGAGCAACCATGGAAGCAGAGGACCAGTTTCCTTTCTCCCTTTTAAAAATATAATTATGTTTAGTCAGTTTTCTTCCTGGTTTTCCCTAGACAGGAGAAGGATATGCAAGATTCACCTGCAAAGCATTATTAACTGACTAGCTGCTTCAGAGAAGTCTACTGGCAGTAGAGCAAAACAATTCACTGTCTTATGGTGGGAATAAAATGGAAATCCTCACCTAAGAAGTGTTCCTTTCCCACTCTAATGTACCACATACACACTGTTCTTATTCAATGACAGCAAGAGTTTTCATTCCTAAATATTTCCTAATAAGTGTCATTAAAAAAAAAAAAGAAATAGGAACACAACCCAGGCTGCAGTCACAGTGACAGCAGTATTTCAGCACTCCACAGAACATGCAATGTGCAGGTGGTGTCCACTCCACCACCACACCTATATATGTTTTTATAGATTACTCTCCTAAATTACAGAGATTAGGAAACTGGACAAACACTCAATAAAAATATCATGGTTACAACAATGCCTGAGGGGCACAAGCTGCTAATGGCTTAGCTGTAAATAAGAAAGCTTGTGTCCAAACATGCACTTACAGGAGACAGTGGTACAAACCATGTTCCTGCTAGGCAAGGAAACATTACTGAAGAAGACAATATTTTATAATTCTAAAACATACTGTGCTAGTCAGGAACAAACTGGCCTTTGGTGGCTACTGATACTGATGAAAATAAAAAGGATAGTGTATAGGCAAATAATGGCTCCATGTTAGGAGAACAAGAGAGTATTTTGTGGTTTGAGACATTCATTGCATTGGGGTTGGGAAAAAGCAGTATGAAATTGTGGAAATCACTGCAATAGGACAAAATGAAACCTGAAAGTACAAACAGGTTCAAAACCACTAACTCAAAAGGCAAAATCACGAGGTTCAAAAGTGTGGGGAAACAGATTCCTCAGCTGCTTTCTAGTAAGTAACTCAACACAGGATTCCTTGCAAATAAACTACTAAACCCCAGTCTTCTGGCAGCTGGAAGGGTATACTGGAGAAAGATCTCCTTTATAAGCATCTGTTAGCAGTTGCTCTCTGAGGGATTTCAGCTACCAGTCTTACTTGTTTTGGATGGTTTGTACAAACAAGACTTTTGTGTTTTCAATAAAGGCTTAACCAAGAAGGCCCACTTAAGACTGGAATAAAAAAACCCCATATAAACCAACTCACACTGCCCCCCCCACCAGACCCCAAACCTGCTTGTTATTCTATCCAAGTCTTCTATTCAGTGCTCCTACCTATGAGACTGTAACAAGTTCTTGTCTGTCCACCAGGTGATCAGGACACATTAATGATGAAAAGAGGTGCTGCTGAAGTGCATTTTGGTATTAGTTTAGTCTGTGGTTTCAACCATCTTTAACAACATCCCAGTCAAAACTACAAAGTGGGTATTACAACGCACCTGTTACTACTGCAACAGTTTTAGCTTTTTCAAAAAGCCATCCAGAAACATGACCTCAACTGAAGCAAAGACAAGCTGAGTCATTAAACAAGCTGGAGAGAGACTGATGCATCTAAGTGCAGCAAGAGAAAATCAGGGCTATTCTCACAAAGCAGAGGCAACAAACAAAACAACAGGATAAGGCTGGGTCCACACTGCATATTTATGTACTGATATCTGAAAATGAAAGTATAGTTCAAACTCTAGGTTCTTATAAAATCCAGCTTCCACAATTTTAAAAAAATTAAAGACAATTCAAACAGAAAAGTTCCTAAAATCCAACCTAAGTTTTCCTGGAAGGAATAATTCCCTGGATATCTGTGACACATTTTTTTTCTTTTTGTACAAGAGTCCTCAAGGGAAAAATAACTTCAGTAAATTTACTTTCTGCTTTTAGTTTTGAATAGCAAAGAGAAAAAGCTAAAATGAGCATTCAGACACATAGCTGGCACAACTGATATTTTCATCACAAAACTAAGCTAAAGGTAGCAGTACACAGGCATTTTGATTCTGAAAGTGCAACTAGAAGACCATCTGTAGTGTCCAACCATTCACTATCATCTGTCTTCCCTTCTACTGCCTGCAACACTTGAGTGCTTCTACCTGGTGATGTTCATCAGGGGTGTGATTAGGGTGAGACCAAACCAAAGTTAATTTCAATCTGGATCAGTTTCCTGATATGTCTGCCACAAATACATCTGCTAACACGAATTGCAAAGCAACTAAAGGAAATGTTCTGACATAGAACACTACTCGGGGTAAAGCTATGGTATTAAAAAAGTCCCAACCAACTGCCAACCTCTGCTGTTAGGATTGAAGCCCATCAGAGCACAAGAAAAACTGCCAACTTTCAAGGTACTTTACCCACATAGAGCAATTTCCCCCTGCTATTTCCTACCCTAACTACCACAAAGACTCTGCAGTGGGTAACTTGCAACTGGCCAGGAAGCTCTGACAGAGCTCCTGAAATTGACTGAGAAACTCTAGGCAATGCAGTTCAAGTGAGAGCAGCACCAGCCCACATTAACAAGCCTGTTTTCCCTCCAGAAGTTAAAACAACTAAGTGTTTCCCACACAAGAACGGGAAACCTTTGATCTGCAGTCAGCTAACACATCTGCTACCCAATCCAGCCGCAGCTCTGATGCCGAAGTAGCATCAGCCATGCCCAGCTCCCGGGCACATCCCGCATCCTTTATCATGACCAGCTGCTGTTTCTACGTCCGCTGTATGACAGCCACACTCCTGAGGAGGGTTACATTCCCCTCCCAGCCAGAGGCACACAGAATGCGGGACGGGCCGAGGGGGAGGCGGGGGTCCCAGGCCCCAGGTGAGCCCAGCTGTGCCCTTCGCACCGCAACGTGCAGTGCAGGCCGAGCGCCCACCACACCAAAGCCCGGCCCCACGGGGCCCTCTGGGAAGCGAAGGGCCGCAGCTCGTCCGCTGAGCCTCGTCCTTCCACGTGATCCCTACAGCACTTTGGCATTCCGACCTTAACACCCACCTCCAGCTTGACCCCTGCTGCCCCAAAGGGTGAGCCGCGCGTCACCGCTCCCCTGATTTCCCAGGACAGCCCCGTAGCGCTGCCTTAGCTTAGCCCTCCCTGCCAAGGGACGGGCCACGCGTGTCGCTGCGGCGGAGCCCAGGGTCCCGCAGGCACGGCCCCTGGCTGCGGGCGCTGTCAGGAGGCATCGGCGGGGCCGGGCCGCGTCGGGCGGTACCTGCTCGGTGGCGCTGGGGCAGCAGNGTGGCGCGGGGGCAGCAGGCGATGGGCGGCAGCGCCGTCAGGCAGTTCACCAGGAGGCCGCCCATGGTGATGGCGTTGGGCGCCAGCCCCCGCGGGACCTGCTCCACCAGCCAGCCCCAGTAGGGCTGCAGCCACGGCTCCAGCAGCGAGCGCCCGGTCGCGCTGTAGCGGTGCTGCTCCAGGCGCTTCAGCTGCGCCGGGCTGAGGGGCGCGGGCAGCGCCCAGAACACTGCCATGCCCGCACCAGCGGTACGGACGGCACCGGGGTCAA
>VWZN01013674.1:157176-173818 GCA_013396955.1 Regulus satrapa
TCGTGGCGGGGGTGCGCCCGCCAGGGCTCGTCCCGCCGCCTCCGCAGGCCGCGGGCGGGCAGGGCCGGGGCTGTCCCGGGGAGATGCGCCCGTGCCGCCCCTCTCGTCCCCGCGGGGTGAAGGAGTGCCGCTCACACCCGAGATGTGCCGTGCTCGGCTTATTTCCTTTTCGCAAGTTTTATCCTGCAGTGGCCACATCGGGGGTGCACGCAGCAGGTGGCCAAAAGGATTTTTGCTGGAGCAAAGCATAAAGGCAGGGTTTGAGCAGCAGGTGACCTACCTGCAGCCAGCAGGGCAGGGTGGCCGTGCCTGCAGGGAGGTGACCCCCGGTATCACCCAAGGATCCCTCCACCACCGGGAGGTGACCCATTCCCTTGGGAGTTCTGATCTTAACGTGTTACGGGGTACCTGCACACCGTGTTATGCAGTATTTACTTCACCTCATCGACTTGCTCAGAGACAGTGCTTCAAAACAAATGCGCCTTTCCAGAAATTGTGGCGTATCACATTATTTGAATTGGTCATGTGAAGGATTCTAGATGTATCCCTGAATTTCTAGGAAGGTGTGTGGTTTTTGAGTGAGGACAAGGTAAAGCTGTGTAGCCACAGTAGAAGGATAAAAATGCAACCTGCAATGTCATCTTCTTAGTATCAGAAATTCTTTTTTAAAAGTTACTCCACTGTGAGCCAGAGGGTGCAGCTTTCTGTCCAGACACTACAACTTCCTGGACAGAGCTGCTTCCTGTTATTCCAAGGGAGTCGGTCCACTTCAGCTGATAAAGTTATTACGTGAGTCGGTCCACTTCAACTGATAAAGTTATTATGTATATTATGTAGGTTCTTCTACTGCAAGAGTCAGGAATGCTTGACACATGTTAAATGGTGGTTTCCAAATCCCACGATGTGCTATGTACATTCCAAGTGCTACATCATTCATCAGCCGATATATTTCACAGATCGCTAAAAACAGTATGATGCGGCAATTGTCATTAGAGGCCAAAGTAGAGGGGATAGGAACTGCTAGCAAAAGAGAAGGTAACATATCACATGGTAAAGAAAGGTTCAGTTACAGCCAACTAGAGATTGGCAAAACGGAAATCTGACATTCACACCCAGTCAGGTCCCCTGTCCACTGGAATCACTACATTTGGAAGGAGGCAAAACTCCGTTTAATATCCTGTGCATCGCTGTGGTCAGTGAGCATAATAGAACTGGTATTTATGGAGAGATTGCTCAAGATCTTTGGATACCCGGAGGAAAAGAAGAGAAACTAGGGGAAGAAGTGGAGGGGAAAGTAATTTGCATAAGAAGCAAGGGCCACATTAGAGGAAGAAACTGGTTCCCTACTGAATTTATCACTGGGCTTGGGAAGGGGTTTGTTTTAATATCAAAAGTATTCAGAAACAAAGCATAGAGTAAGAGAATACAGATTTTTTAGTCCAGTGTGTTTAGTCTTACAGTGCTTCCTCAGTATTCAGGATACAGTTTTGTGTCCAAAGCAGCAGCTTTACCTGTCAGTCAGGGAAGCAGGGCATGAAAGTCAAGTGACACTGTGCTTAAAATAGAATGCCTTTTGCTCCAGAATCGCAAAATGCAACAAAAGACTTTCGTAAAGTAAGGGTTCCTTAAAAATACTCTGTAAAAGGTGCCAATATTAAATTTTTCTTTTTCCCCTTAAAAGGAAGTTCAGGAAGCTTGAAATATTTCTTATAAAAGGAATACTTTTTAAAATTTCTGACTCTCCATAAAGACCTTATTTACAGTATTTCCCAATATAAATAATCTTTTAAAGATTACTTGTCTCTTTATTTTTCCTCTCCTTTTTAGTTGTGAGGTTGTTTTCAGTAAGGGAAAAGTGTGCTTGCACTAGCTGTGGTCTTTCAATGCAAATGGGTAACTGCAGTACAACTGCGTATCAAGCTCCACATATACCAGTGTGAGAATGGAGCTGTATTTCTACATTTATATGCCAAATAACCTTCCGTGGGCAAATAAAACAAGCCAAGAGAAGACTAAATGTTTTCCTCTGACATCATTAAAAAGAAATTAAAATTTTCAAAATTACCTTTGATTCATCTTTGTATGTCTATTTATGTGTGTTTACATGTATTTGCCATCCTGTTACTCCTAGGTCTCTTTCAGGTTCACCTGGAAATCCCTGTGGCTTTGGAGAAATTTCTTTGGAGCATTGTGTCCCATCTTCTACAGCATGATACTCTGCTGCTACTGTTCCCTCTAAGTTGCTTTTCCTGAAGTTGCTGTCTTTGGTACCTCTTAATTTTTTTGAAGTGGTGGTAACTGCAGATTTCATTAGCACTTTCCTAACTCTGTGGGTTTGGTCACTATCATGTCTATCAAACATCATCCATGGGGCATGGGGCAAATTGTCCTAAATCAAAACTTTACCGTCTATTATTCTCTGGGTAAAGTTCTGCAGCCTGCTTTAAATCACTAGAAATCCCTGTCCTGTCCCACACTGTCCAATCATTTCTCTGAAAGTCGGTTAACTCGTAATCCAGAGTGGAGGCTGCTCGGTGCAGCCTGGATTTAGAGCCCACTCATGCCCCCTGCTCTCAGCCCCACCTGACGCCCTGTGCATCTCCAGCCCGAGGGATGGCCAATGGCAAATGCTGGGCAATGCAGGGGGGGGAGAAACTGAGGGCAGCTGAGCACAACGCTTACTGTTCACACAGGGAAAAGGAGCTTAGGTCAGCTTGTCGTTTAACAACGCTGGCATCTGGGAGAAATTAGAGTAGCTAATTCCATCCACAGAGAGCACACAGAAGCTGAGGTTATGCTGGCTTCCAGGTTATTATGTGTGGGATATTAAGGCTGAGGGGGCAGATAAACGTAAGTTTGAATCTGTAAACATTACATAGATACATACAAAGTGCAGATGGCTGTGGGCTCATTTTTGGGTTTACCGACAAGCACAAACTCACACTCGACAATAACTGTCGCTTTTGGTGCCGACTATGACAGACTGATACTACTTTAAGTGAGAGGCATGTGCTTAAATGCTTAAACCTCTATGGCATTTAAGCAAACTGGCCTTCTCCTGCAGCTTTCTGTGCTTTAAAATAGATGGAGTCTCAATTCACTGGTGAGATAAAGAATAAACAGAAATTCTTAATCCTCTATGAAATTTTATTCCTAGTAGATGTGTTACTTTCTTTCACGTGTAGGCATGGATGAATGTGTAGGAGAAGATTGATTTTGGCAGGAACAGGGTGAAATGCAGGTGGGGTGTGTGGGAGAGTGTCCAGAATCACTGGGAATGTAGAATTGGTTCCCTGCATATATAGCATTACAGAAAAAATTACAAAGATTAAAAGAAAGGAGAAAAGGAAAATAATCTATCATCTATCTATCTATCTATCTATCTATCTATCTATCTATCTATCTATCTAATCATCTATCATCTGTCATCTCTAGAGTAAGATTCACAGAACAAAGTGAGAAAACACTCTCAGATCCCTAAAGCGAAAGAAGTGGGAGCACAGCTGTAGAACCACCAGTTCAGCTGTGGCAGTTCAGAGTAACACATTCTTTTATTATTGTGTAATTGACTGCTGAATGTTTGAAAATGCACTGACATCAAATAAAAATCTTGTGATGTACTACTGGTCTAAGTAGGCCTTTATAAACCCTAATTGGAGATCAGTCATTAGCCAGTGAACACATAACTTGCCCTATTTGTACAGCCAGAGTGAGAACCGGTAAATAAATGACAGGGCAATAGAGAACTGACAACCTGGCCAAAATATGTATGCCCTTGTGTCTCACATGCTTCAGGGTTTGCTGGAGACTTAGGGACAATCACCCCCTCTCCTAAAGAACTTGGAGGTTAATGATTCTGGAGTCAGAGAAGAAATGTAGCCATTCGACCTTATCTCAGACGCTTTTGCCATGCACAGTGAACTCACCAGGACTGTGTCTCAGTCCTTTTTCTGATGTGCTGTCTTGTGACAGCTACAAGAGCACCATGAATTCCTGGGGAAAGGGAGTGGATCCAGAATGGTGAAAGCCATAGTGGCTGGCATTTAGCACATTTAAAATACTGACAACGCATAGATAAAAAATTGCATGTATCAGTAGTATTTATCTCCACTCACATTCTGTGTCATTTATCATAAGGTGTAACCCCATTGGGTTAGGTGACTGCTGATACTGTTTTTCCTCGTGTGGTGGGCACAAGTTCCTGCTTTATTGTAAGTGGAAATAAAATAAGAAATTTAGTAAAATGAGACAGAAAGAAAAAGTAAACAAGATCTTAAACACTTCATGTTTATTGTACATTAAATAAAACAATTTCAGTTAAGTTGAGAGACCGATGGGTCAGATTTAGGAAATCAAAACTTCTAAAGGAAGATATGTTCAGCTTAAATGATCATTAATTACATATGCATTAGTTACATTATAGTAAAACCATATTCTGTTAAACAATTCTGAGGTGAATAAGATACATTAACATTAACAGAGGTATGTATTCCAAGGATCTTATTGCACATCTACTGGCTAATCCATGTACTTCCAATCTGAGAAAGATATGCTTTGTACCACTGAGTACAGACTGACTGCCTCCTTATGCTTTGTTACACAGCTTCCCCTCTCTCCTCATTAAAAAACAGAACACGGTATCAAACAGAAAATAAAGCCGAACATTACAAAACGTGTGTTGTCTTCAGTTCATTTCATTTCAACCTCTAAGCAATCCATGCGTATTCTTTCTTTTCAGTAAGAGCAGGTAGGGAAAACAAAAGGACAATTAAGGAAGAAAAAAAAAAAAACTTCATAAAATCCCCCACTGCACATGTTTTTCCATTGTTGCAAGAACTAAAATGTTGTTATTCTGCTACCAGCTTCCAGTGCAGTGGGAGGAAGCACTGTGGACGGACTCTCACTTCCCTTCAGTTTTGTCTGCCTGCACTTCACGCATATACGAGTCAATGATATGCGGAGGCACTCCATCCATTAATAGCTTGAAGAATGAAAGCCCACCTACAAACAAGGAAAACAGGTGATCTTCAGGTTGGAGGTCCCTGGAGCAACAGCTTTGCACCTTTATTCTCTGGCATAAGTGTCAGGTTTTAGGCAGTCCCTCTTACATACTTTGAGACGTGGTAAAATTCAGCCCTGCTCAAAAGTCCAGTATGACCTCTAATCATCTAATTATTTAATTGATACTATACAGAACTTTCTGTCCTCTTGTGCAGGCTGAATTTCATTTGTAGGGTATTTTATATTCGGTCATTTATCTCACCACGTGCAATAGTTTATGATATGCTTCACTTCAAATAACTCTCCTGTCTTTCCATCACGCTGGGTGGAATATGGTCAGAGATGGAAGTCAGTGCAAGGGGAAAAAATGAAGAAAACACTGACCAGGACGAGTTGCGTAAAACATGCAGAGATATTAAATTTATTCTAGTTTTGGGACTTAAAGTGGTTTCTAGGTATTTAGCAAAATATTTACCATGTTGCTTGAAAATAACAAGTGGGATGACATACATGAATATTTCTTTATATGAAAGAATCTCATTAATAAAGCCAGGATTTCAAATATAATCTCCAGAGAGAGAGATGATGAAAGCTGAAATTTTTATCTGCTGGGGAAATCTGATGAATCATTTTGGATTTGCTTTTAAATTCACTTTAAAATTTCCCTTTTTGTTGGGGTTGTTCAGCCTGAGGAAGGGAAGGGAGACCTCAGAGCACCTTCCAGTACCTAAAGGGAACTTACGAGAGAGATGGAGAGGGACTTTTTACAAGGGCCTGTTTTGATAGGACAGAGGGTGGCAGCTTCAAACTGGAAAAGGGTGCATATAGATTAGACACAAAGAAGACATTCTTTACTGTGAAGGTGGTAGGGCCCTGGCACACGTTGGCCATAGAGGTTGTGGATGCCAATATATACTGAAATAAAAGCCATGGAAATTAATCACTAGTATTTCTGCTAGTTTCATTGAAATCAAATTATGTTTGGAAGAAACAGTGGGGAAAAGATAAATATTTTGCTAAAAACATTAGAATCTGCTCTTTCTCCAGACAGAGGGTGTAAATTGCTTTAGAAAGGCTATATACCATTACTATTCCCTTTACAAATCTGCGTGACTATTGTGTTCTGCAAGTTGCAAACCACCCACTGATAGCTGCACTTACCTTATAAGCTTTTTCTGGAAGAACACACCAAAAGCTTTAAAGCAAAAGTACATTGCCAGGGTAAAGATAACACTCTCTGAACGCTTCAGCTAAGTGCAATTGAGCTGATACTAACATACAACATTTATGCCAAGTACAGATTTTAAAGAATTTATAACCTTTATTAACACAAGGATTATTCAATAAAAATGCTATTAGTTACTAGTGATTATGAGACTGTGCTGTCTCATTTAACGTCATCACTGTGGCAGAACTGTTTGCTCCTAACCTTAGGTAGATGCACAATACAGACAGGGGGGGAAAAAAAGCATGCTTTTTCTTGCATTCTTTCAGCTTTTTGGCATTCTTTCAGCTCACGGAGTGCAAGTTGTGCTATGAATCATTCATTTTTAAAAGAAGTTACCGCTGGAATAAATATTTTGTTTATGTACAGACATATTCCTATAAAAATAACTTGCTGTAAATATAAAGTGCTCTTTTTATTACTTGAATTTTATTCGTGCTAATTAATCATACTAAGTCATGCACTATTAAATTCCATTGAAACATGCACCATTAGAAGATATGGGATGTACTACTAAGAATTACCATAACAAGCAATTACTAAAACATGAATTTATATGCCTTAAAACCATCATGCTGATAACTTATAAAGACATTTTCATTAAGTGACATAATGAAAATCATGCCATACTAGGCAGACATTGTATGACGTATAAACAGACATAAGCTTCATATGCAGGAACCATATGAAAGCTTACCTTAGATGACAATATACATTCAAAAATCCTTACTGTGTAACTAAGGGAGAGAGAAAAAGAAAAGTAACAATTTAATTGCACACACAAAAGTAGAGAGAAAATGTTGAGAGAAATTATTATTACAATTATGTCAAGGTGATAATTTAATCCTTAGTCATGTAAAATATGTGGGAATAGAAGCACATGAAGAGTAAAAGGTAGGGATCCAGTTCCACTTCAAAATTATCATTAATATGTAAAAGCTAGATTAATAGGTACAAGTAACTATAAAAACTTCTAATTAGTCTACAGTATAGGTTGGAACCAAATTATATTTAAGATAAAAGTTTCCAAATGTAGCTTCAAAGAAGCTAACACACATATATATATATATAAAAATATATAGTATTTTCCACCAGGGGAAAAAAAAAGGCACACACATAACACTGAAGCATATATATATTATATATATATATATACATATATATATGTTGAAACTCTGTAAGGCAAAATAATCAAGTACAGACTACATCCTTGTGCACTAAAGTATGTACTTTGTCATATATCCACATTTATATTAGTAAAGCATGCTATTTACTCTGTCGGAGCCCTTACCTTTAATTAAACATTTTGACTCTATAAAATACTCTATAATACACTTATCTATGAGTATGTCTATAAAAGCACTGAACTTTTTACCTATGGTAGCCTTTTAAGAAAAATGCCTCAATACTTCAAAAGCTGCAGAAACATTATCCAGTCTGATCTCCTCACATATTTTAGGACTGAAATTGTAAGTTTGGATGCATAATATATTGCAGACCAGTTTCTGGGCATCAATGTCATTTTAAAACTGCACCATTAATATTCTGCATCTGGGCAAGATTGCAAGGAAAGAGACATTTTTATAGAAAGAGACATCTTTTCTGAACCTCAATGAACTTGAATGTAAAATAAGCTCCGGAAGAAATGAAGTAGATGAAGTAAAATTTTCTGCTTCTAAGTAATTGAATGAAGATTTCATCCTTAAAATCAGTAGGTTAAGTTCAGACATGGATTATCATTCTGAACACTAATTTGTAACCAAAGAGTAATCTGTTATAAAGAGTGTCTTTTAAGTGCAGCTAATGACTTTATGATACTTCTGGTCTTTCAATAATTCTACAAACTAACTGAGAACTGGGTTTTTTTGAAATGCATATTTCTTTCTCCTGGAAAGCTCTAAGTGTTGTGGTCAAAAATATTCACAGTCATTAATTAAATTCTTTATAGATACATTTACTTTTATGAAATATGTCTAAAATTTTAGTAATTCTGATATTAAATACCCATGTGATCGGATATTGTCTTGATTAATTTGGCCTTCTTTGCTCATGTGACATAGACAATGTATGCCATGAGACTCTAGCTAGTTTAATCTAAAAAAGCAAAGAAATACACACTTTGCATGCAGAAAATGCATTTGCATGTGGAAAGAGAGGGTGGGAATGAAATGGAATGTCCAGAGGAGTATGCGCATTATAAACCTGATTATCCCCCGCCAAGCTGAGTGGTTCTCCTGGGTTAATAACTCCATGATAGATCACTGCAGAATTAGAATATTTATAGTGGTATTTATTTGCATTTGAAAATTTTCCCAGTTGATCTTAACACCTTTTAAAAATAAAATTTCTTATACAGCAACTTTGCTATCACCAACTTATTATTAGAGTGATCACCAACCTTTATTTCCCTTCTAAGATAAAGGCTCTCCAAAGCTGTTTTTTCCATGATAAAAGAAGCACAGCACCTTACCTAATTTTTTTTCATTGACTTCAGTGAAGCTGATAAGGAATCAGTTCTTTGGTGCTTGCAATGGCAGATTTAGAGCCAAATTTAGGGACCTACTTCAACAAACTCAAAAGATATATACGGTATTTTTTGTAGTGAGATTCTGCATATGTTATTATCTTTCAAGATAGATGAAAAAGAATAATCTATTACATGACTTTTTACACAAACACATTTACAAAAAAAGCCTCTATATGTGCAATTGTACTGAGTAGATCACATAACTTCCATCTTTATATTCACTCAGCAAAACTTAAAACCAAAGAACAAAAGATTGTATGTCTGAATTAACATCAGTATGTGAAAAAACCTCTTATGAGGACAGAATAAGTTTTTATTATTTTAATTGTGCTTATAAGTATCACTAAAATGTTTTCAGGAAACTAACATTACCTTTAGCACCAGCTAGGGGAGTTTATTTTACACCTAAAATAGTGTAAGGAAATGGCTAAAAATTTAGAAAATTGTAGCATACTGATAGTATTCATAGCCAGAGTATTCCTAACTAGTCAGTTGTTCCTCTTTTATTCACACTCTGAAATCCTAGGCTGTTCAGATAATTTGGGGGTGAACATTTATGTAGGCATGATAAATTTCAGTTCTCCAGTATGTCAGAGATGGATGGCTAAAAGTAATTCTAGCCAGCATAAGGAAACATAGCTTGCCATAATAAATGCTCTTGAATGGCATAGAACTCTCTAACACGACTGACTTACTAGTAAGTCATATCTACTGTCTATATCTGCTATCTGTAGTAACAACACCATAGCTTGTAGGGTTCACCGGATAGACAGCAGAGCCTTGAGCCTGTTACTCTTATTCAGACAACATTCAACTCTACCTCATCACCTTACAAATCCAGACTTTGATAGTTACTTGCTGGAATAAAGCTGAACCAGTTTAAAGCTGTACATATGAAAACAAACACACACACAGACACACAGACACAGACACACAGAGACACAGACACACACACACAAACAAACAATGCTTTTCCAGTGCGTCAGAAATCCGCAGGTCTCTGCTCTGCATCAGCAGGGTGAGCAGTCATCTGTGGAGCCCTCCTAAATGAACAAACAGGCTGGGAAACTTAGGAGGATGATAAATCAACATGTAACTCAATAGAAGAGAGAAATAAGATATAATGGTGTCTTTGTACTATGGCTGTTTAAGAGTAATTTGCTATATTTGTCCTGAGCTTATCCTGGTTTGCTAAGCTTCAACTACTGTGTTCAGTAAGCAACATAACTTGGCGTTTCAGTATAAAAAAATAGACAAAGCAACCTTCTCAGGTGTTGAGGTCTTCTGTTAGGCTGTGAAATATAAAGTTTGCTTGTGTTTAAGGAACAATCTTACTTCTAGCATGAGGACATCACCTTTTAAATACAGTATCTTTTAAAAAAACCAAAAAAAAAAAAAAAAAAAAAAAAAAAAACAGAAAAAAAACCATTGAATATTTTTTTTNAACTGAGAAATACACTATGCATATTTTCATTACATTATTTAAGTGTTCGACTTAACATAGACCAAACATTTATTGAAATGTCTTCATGATAGCAAATTTGAGCTGTGGAACAAGGTTCATCAGAAAATACAGAAAATGGAATCTGAAATGCAAAATAAACACAATGCAATCCATAAAAATTTTAAATGTGGTTTTCATTATAGACTAACATGATGGAAGTAATGTAATTAAAACCATATTAATGTCACCTAAATTCCCTCTGAATTCCTTAGTTAAACACTTCCTATCAGCTGGCTTTAGACAGCTTTCCTTACTTATAACCTCAGAATAATTTTTTGAGAAACACTTAGTTTATTCCACAGTTGAAACAAAGCCTTTGGTGGGAATTAGTCAGCTAAGTACCACCCTGTCTTTTCCTATGAAGTAGTTTTCTGAAAAATATGGTCCTGAGATTATTGTTAGTCGTCCTATCCAAGTTCTGTTGCTATTCATGGTATCCCAGTTAATTCTAAACTACCTGAAATTCATAAAAATTATCCATTAAGGGAAAAGACCAAACAAACAAAAACCAAAAAACAAACAAACAAAAACCAAAAGAGGGTAATGTTAATATTGTTTTGTCCTAACAGAGCTATTGAATTAATCCAGGAAAGTAGAACTCCCTTTTGGATTTGCCTTGCATCCTTTCAGCTCTGTAGACTGTACTCAGGCAAAATAGAGTGTTTGCAATGTTTTGAAGCCATTACCTCTTACTTCCAGTTTGCAGTCCACTTCTGCCTCTCCCAGTTCATTGACTGCTCGGCAGGTGTAAGTGCCTCCGTCGTAGGGGCTGGGTTTGCGGATCTCCAAGGTGCAGACACCTTGGTTGCTGAACATCCGGTACCTCGGGTCATTCATTATAAGCACTTTGTTTTTCATCCAGGTTATTTTGGGCTGTGGTAAAACAAACAAACGACAAAACACAAACAAACAACAACAAAGAGAGAAAGCCCAAATGCACAAACCTGTGAAATGAAATATTTTATCCCCTGTTTTGTGGTGTTCAGTTAAGGCTGAGTAATCCAGAAATGATACAATATAGGTGAAGTAGTGATAGAAAGGAAACTGGAAATCTTAACTCAAAGATAAGTGTTAGCTGCAACATACATTTGGTTTTTAGCAGTTATTTTTCAGTGCAACTCTTGTCACCTAATTAAAATCATAAATACAAGCCTGTCATCAATACATTACTGTGTAATGATAGCAAACATCTGATCATTAGCTTTTGACATCCAATTACTCCAAGTCAATAGGAAAAACATTTTTCCGCAGTAATTTGCACAGTCAGAAACTGTGAAGGTGAAGGGTGAGCAGCACTTTGGATTTCTCATTTTACTAGGCTAGTTCAGCTTCTCACACCAGAAAAAAAAAGATCTCAAAACCACACAATTCAAAAGAAACTGCAAAACACATCATGCAGTGAGTCAGAAACAACGTGGCACTCAGAGAATTCCTTCAAGGTGCTTACTTAGAGAATAATTAGCTCTTCATAGAATAATTATGGATTCATTTTAGGAACAACTTTTACTGATATATTAACTGTACAGCTGTTGCCATTGAGAGTGAAGTCCTGCCTTATCCTGAGGTTCTGCACCTTCATTCATTTATCTGTGCATTAACTATTGTAGCGCCTATAGCACAGGTAAGCTCATTTATTTTTGTATTCTTTAGAGCCCACACCTGTTTGCCTTCAGCCTGGCTCATGAGTAAACTGGTAAAAGTGGCATTTAATTTTTATTGTCAGGTTAAACTCTCTCATGCTTTAAGCACTGCTGCCAGAACTGTGCTGTACCTTGGGGTTGCCCCGGACACTGCAGTTCAGGGTGGCATTGTAACCAGATACAGCAAACGTGTTCACCAAGGGCTGAGTGAACAGCGGCCGCTCGCTGAAGTCAAAGTCGTCGTAAACTGGGTATTTGTAGACTTTACCTAAGAAGTGAAAATTAAAGATTTATAAAAAGAGAGCTGGCAGGTAGCTAAAGACCCAAGTGCATCAAGTGGCTACAGAGAATCAGTTCTGATCTGCACTGCTTTAGGTACCAAGGTGACTACAGTAATTGCCCTTGCAGGAGAGGCTGGAGGTAGGTCTGCACAGTGACTGAAACCTTGGCCATGCCATGACATTGATGCCTGAGAGCTTCTCTTTGTTTCCTGTGCAGGTGGTACACAAAGCAACTCCTATTTGCATAAATACCTGTTCATTCTGTGTCTGTGCCTGCATGCCCTGCATGCTACAGAGCAGGATGGATCCTGACCCGTGTACTGCAGATGCCTGTACTTGGCAAGCCTTGTTCACTCTGCCGCCAATTATTTCCTTCAGTTTGTTCTGATTATAAACTGTCTCATTATCTGAAAATCCATTTTTCTTTCTGCTTCAAACAGTGCGCTGACTGTACAGATACCTGAATGCATATGAATGCAGTTTCTGAGCAAGGAAAACATGCTAGTAAAATGTATTTTCTCACTGCCAGTTTGTCCCCACTCTGCAATGGAGATTACCACCAACAAATCCTTTTCAGCCACACACTCAGCTGGCTGGACAGACGGACATCTATTCCTGTGCACAGGTATCATTAGGCAGCTGTTCTTCACTGAAAGCTAATCCAAGCTTTCATACTGACTTCAGTGCAGTTTAGGCCTGATACTTGCTGTCATGAGAAGGGCAAGTAAGCAGTGCTGAAAAAGAATTCCTAGAGCCATTCTCTTGTTCGTGACTCCAGAGTCTTTCATCCTGGCTGTGTGGATTGTACAGGTTGTCTGTCCTCTGCATCATGGCAGTCATGTACTCCTTCCTTTCAGACAAACTGCTTTGATTTTCTTTCAGTAAACTGTTTGTTTTTAGAATTTCCTTTCAATAATAAAGTTTTGTGATTTTTAAGTTTACACTACCATTTCCAACTGACATCTTCTGGAATGTCAGGATCTTTGACTGCAGAATCAGAATTTGCCCAACCCCACCCTCAAGACATGTGAAGCAGGGACTGTGCTTTTCTGTTGCATCCTGCCTGACATGGAGGGAATGCCTGCACAGCTGATGCCAAGTCTCCAGTGGAGGGCAGTGACCCACTGTTTCTAACAGAACAGCTGCTTTATTTCTCTCCAGCTCTTGTCAGTGTACGTGTGCCAGTGGTGGTGTGACTGAGCTCCGAGACAATAGAAAATGTCAGAATGGGAGAAATGTCCCACCTCTGATTAAAAGCAGTGACTGATCTATGTGGGCAAACCAAGAAGTCTGAATAGGAAATGCCCTGGTTGTTGTGCCTGGCCTAGGGGCTGAGAATGTGCTGCATGCTTTGGAGATACGGCCTTTACCTCTAGTCACCTTCCAGCCTCTGAGCACCCCCTCTCCCCTTGACATGGGTAATGAACTAACCATCCTTTGCAATCAAAGCACTCTCTTTGGTCATGGTTGCATCCTCGCTGAGGCCACACATGTTTTCAGCAAAGACCCTGAAGTAGTACTCGTTGCCTATGACCAGCTCATTGATGGTGGCACTGGTGCGGTGGTAGTGCTCGATCACAGTGAACCACTCCTGGAAGGCACAGACACACAGGGTGAGCTCCCCCCCAGCACCCTGCGTCTCCCAGACGTCCCCTGGAAGAATTATCACGTTTCTGGGAGTAGGTTGTTCTTTGAAGAGAATACAGCTGACAATAATTAATAATGGAATGAGTGATAATGGCAGTACTGCAGAGCTCACTGCTGATCAGTGAAGACTGAATAGAAAGTGAACCCTTCTGAGTTGTTACTTTGACACCTGGAAGAGTTAAATTCAGGAACTGAAGTATTACAAAGTTTGTGTTGTGCAAGCAAGACAGGCTCCTTCATTCCTAATCCACCCTGATGACAGAGAAGGTACAGTTCCAGATAACAAAACTGCATTCCTGTGGGGAAGGCAATAGCATGTGCTGTTCTGCAGTAATATGTACTCACAAGAGGCCACTGCACTACTCTGCCCTCTCAATCATAGGCTGAGCATTCATGAGAAATGTAGTTTTGTGCTGGTGGTCCTCTGATATCTAAAGGCCAAGATAGGCAAGTGGATTTTAGTGCTTTTGTCTTGCAGCAGTAACGGGACGAGTTAATTCTGTCCTATTACACAATACCTAAACAACAATCTGAGATAAAAGAGGGTAATGTTAAAAATGCTTTCTTTTTGGAATGCATATGACCACAACAATGTTTATTGCTTTTCTTTACTTTGCCCTAAATAGTTTCCTTGCTTTTCTAAAGATGAATTTATGCTGAGTTCCCTGTACCACAGTTTGCATTCGTATTTGTTCAACTTTAAGAGGCAAAGTTCCTTTGGGAAAACTGTTCTTTTGTAAAAGACCAGCTGTGCCAGAATTGCAAAATGTGCCACCACAGATACTGTGAGGAAGGTGACCTGAACGATCTATGTCACACTGAACCCTAGACACTGCTTGCTGTTGTTACTTTCTCCTTATCACAGTAATTTAGAGGGGACATTGTTCTGGTCACTGTACCAGAGACCATATCTTCTTACAGTCTCAAGAGAGGGAGAAAAGGAAAAAAAAGGAGGATGGAAAGGAATATAGTGGCATAGGAAAGATGAATAGATCAGACCATGAAGGACATAAACATATTAATGTGGGGGGCAAAAGGAGACAGCAAAATATTTTTTTGGAGAAAGCAGCTCCCTAAATATTGCCCTAGATTTCCAGTGTTTAAATTTGCAGTAAATGTTAAATCTGAGAATCTGACTACTGTCTTTTAAGAAAGTGTAAAATTTTTGTTAGTTTAATGTAAATAATAAATATTTCTGTGTTGCATTTTCCATCTGTAAATCTCAGAGTGGTTTCAGAATTACCTATGTACAGTTTTGCCATGGGTGGTAAAGAGTGGCAATGAGTTACACAGTGCGACATTTGCAGATTTGAAAACAGCAGCAGTGGTGCACTTTTGTTCTGGTAGCAACCTACTGAATTCAGAATTAATATTTTAAGGTTTTATTTTCTCTCCTGAGGCAAAGTTAAAATGACAAATTGCTTCTCTCAAATCCACATATCCTTTCCTTTTTTAGTCCTCCTCTTTGGAATAATTTGAAAATATTTCCATTTCTAGGCTTTAGTTATAGTGAAGAAGAGATTTTTAGATAGTAATTTGGAGATTTTTTGAATGCTGAAAAATCAGTGCTTTGTCTACCTACATCATTTTAAGCATGTAATGATTTTTGTTTTTAAAATGGAGAATTCATGAGTACATCCAGCTTTTAAACATCTTATTACTTACCATACTCTTCTTATCTGCTTTTTGAATAGTGTACCCAGTAATGGCAGCATTGCCATCATCTTTTGGTGGCTTCCATGATAAATTTACATTCTCTCCCCAGACATCCTCAATAGTTACAACCTCTGGTGGGCCTGGGCGATCTGTAATGGAAGTAAGACATATTCTACTCTTTGCTTTTTTTGTCTTTTCCCCACACATGTCTTTCAATTAGTTTGATTTCTTTCTCCTTCTTACAAAAAAAAAGTCAAAAGAAAGATGTGGTTGCAAAATAAACCTTTCCAAAGTGAAGGTATGTCACAATTACAATAAATTTAATAGTTGAAATTGTGATGCCAGTTTTGCCTATTATGTAAAGGAATAAATTGTAAAAATGAAAAGTAAATGTGTTTTCTTGTCTGTCTTTCCTACCTTCATGTACTTTCAACATTTAGAATTTCTTCCATATGGCATTCGTGTCAAACTTACTATGAATTTGCTACCATTTCTGTCTATGGGTACCACTCTACAGGAAAAATCTTGCATCCTGGATAGACAAGAGCATGAGGGGGCCTAACAGAGGAAAAAAAGAGACTGACACATTCCAGCAATGCTGTGGTGTATGGAGAGACTACAAATCTACAGCCAAGTAATTGGACATGGAGAGATACCACCACCAAGAAAGATGTTATGATTCCCATTTTCCTTGGAGCATCTGGATTTATTTCCACTTCTCCAAACATACCAACGATCTGAATATCTATCGTAGCTTTGTCCACCAAGTTCTCCACCTCCACTTTCATGTCGTACTCCCCGGAGTGCCCCCGTTCTGCCTTTCGGATGAAGATGATGGTGTCATTCTCGGTGTTGCGGATGTTGATGTCATTCTTGTCAATAGGAGAACCATTTTTCTCCCATGATACTTTTGCTCTTGGTTTTCCCTGTAAGAAGCCAGGAAACAATTTTTGTATGGTTTTTTTTTTGGTTTTTTTTTTCTTTTTGGAGAGAAAAGGGAACAGAAGGAGACAGGTTTTTTACTCATTTTTTCCCAAACAGGAAATAAAAATTGTCCTGAAAGGAACAGAATTATTTTAAAAATTATACACCATTTAGAGGTGCAGTCATACCAATTCACCAAAAATATAGCTTCCTTTCCTTTCCTTTTTTTTTTTTTTT
>VWZN01013674.1:173887-193560 GCA_013396955.1 Regulus satrapa
TCCCCAGGAGAATGAAACTATTTGCAGTTTCTGGCTGTAATGGACAATTATCTTTCTGGATAAATATGACAAATAATTTCCAGTTTTCTGAAAGACAAGGGAGAAAAAAATAACCCACAGAAAATATTGAACAAAATATTTCACTCACCAGAAATGCTTACATTGTCTGCACTGCCAGTGAAAGAAGAAAGTAATAGATTCAACCTTCAGGGATCTTAAACTCTCTTCTTTCATGGCAAAGAAGTTGTAATAGCTCTTAGGAAGGCTAGATTGATCTCTTCTGTGTGCCATTTTTTGTGTGTCTAAGTGTCCAATAGAGGTACTTAGAGTGAATTTCACCTGCTTTGTCATAGGATTTGCCTTCCACAAGGAAACAGTTTGCAGGTGCTCTCTGAAAAGGAAAATCTCACACCATTTTGAACATCTTATCTTAGAGAATAACCACAGAATATTCCTTTAATTTCTCAAGAGAAATATATCTTGCAGTGTATTGCTGATCAAGCTTTTACGAGGCTTTTAACAGCCTCTGTGAAGCTGAGTTATGCCCACTCAGTATCTTAATATGTGCAGACATTAAATATAAATGAATTTTGCCATAATTCTTTTATTCAGAAGGAGGACCCTGCAAAGGAGAGAGGCAGGTGCTGTTTAAAAGATATGGAAATGAAGGTTAACATGATGCTGTGGGAAAAAATGCTACGTATTTTAGAAATAGTCACATTAGAGTTGGGATCTCAAAGATTTAACAAGTGCAGTCTGCCTGCTCTTCCCCTCAATTTTCCTCTCTCATGACAAGGAAGTTATTAAATACTACTGTTCCGCTCTTGATAACCATATTTAACTGCCTCCAGTGCAAATCCTTTGCACTGTGCTAGCAGTTATCTCAATGTGCAATATCTACTGTGAAGATTTGTAAGGGTCCTTTGGATGACAGATGACTGACCAGTCTGTCCAAGTTACCCAATTCATTGCTTGGCTGAGCATCATTTGTTTGAGATGTTGAACCAAAAACTTTCAAACACCTCTGTACTTAGAGTGCTTCCAAATGTGCTTAAGTTAGCTCACTGGCCAAAGTTTCAGAGAAATCAGTTAAAAACCAGCAGTATTAAAAAAAAAAAAGGGGGGAAAATAAAAGACAAAAATAATTTTTCTATCAGTATTTTTGGTCCTTACCTGGAAAGGAATAACAAGATTCACAGTTTCTCCAACTCTTCGAGTATAGGTTTGTTTTAAGTGTCTTGGTAGACGAATTTTAGGAGGTTCTGAACAAAACAAAAGCTTGTGGTAAACACTGATCTTCCTTTCTAACCCAGGCAGCACTGATGTTCATCATTACAAAAAGGAGACAGTGTGGTCTAAAATTCCCAGAAGTGACTAATGAGTGAGATATCTTAAATTTCTTGGTCCCCCAGCATTGTGTTCAGGATGCCATCAGCTTTTGTAACACCAAATGCTACAATGGTAAAACTAGGTAGGGAGCTTAGAGCAACTTAAAAAAAACACCATCAAGTTCAAGTTCTACCAAAAATAAACCCCCGAAAACCAAGAAATAAAGGCTCAGAAATGAAGTAAAATTATTAAATGTTTTAAAGATGGTTTCATGATTTCTAGCCACCATGCAATGGCTTTGTAAAGTCATATCATCAGGTACCAATAGCAAGTGTTAGACTAAGAAAAACCCCAGGCATTCGTATGGAAACAGGGTGTATTTGTGGGTAAGTGTAGGCAGCAGGATCTTACCTATCACTTCCTTGACTAAAATAGGCTGTGGGTGGTACTTGGGCTCACTTTCACCAGCAGCATTCACAGCTTTTACTCTCACAAGGATTTTCGAGCCGGTCGGAAGGCCATTGATGGTAAACTTCGTTTTGTCTGTCAGCTCTGGGTTAGCCACGATCCACTCATCAGCTGGTTTAGGGAAGTGAGGGGAGGAGGACAAATCCAAAGAATAGAAAATTATAAATACATCCACCGTGGATGAGGAGAATTGCAGAACAGTGATAGATTCATTAGATTCTAATGAATATTTTCTTTTCTATTTTGTTTTTCTAATGATGCTTTAAAACAATATAGATTCACTTCCATACATAGGAGGAATGTTTCAAACCCTGAAGGGTTTCTGCTGATTACATATTTGTATATTAATATATTTCTATATCTTTATATAATTATGCAAATTAGATTATGCATGTAGTTTAAGTGTTCCAGAGAGAAAACTGGTTAGATTTTTTAAATTCAGCTAGAATAAAACAAGGGAGACAAAGTACATATTTCCAAAAGCACTCATCATTGCTTTAACAGCTTCCTTGAAGAGAAATGGGTTTTGCAATTAATTTCAACCAGTGCTGACTACCCTTAAAAGTATAACTGAGAAATAAGAGAAACACATATTATTTACACAGTGCAATGAAATGCCATCTCTCCTCATGAGTTTAAAAAAAGGAAGGCTGTGTCAGAATTATTCATGTAATTACAGCTTTCTTGGATTTTTAATCCTACCCCCAGATGGTTGCACGACATTCACAGAGTGGTTCATAACAGTACAGTCTTACAGAACAGCTCCAATTACAAACCATAGTTTCTTATCCACCCTGTCCTCCCAGAACAGACTGTCCTAATGCTGCTGGCACCTGGACACAGGAGCCAGATTTATGAACTAGCAAGTCAGGATCAATACTTCCCACGTGATGTAAAGCTAGCACTATAAAATGGGCACAGAAGACAAGAGAACTGTTATGAACTGGAGATCCCTGCAGAACTAGAACATAGTGCTGTGGTACATTTTCATAATTGAGTATCTTTCTTTTAGGAATTAAGTTTTCCTTCAAGCTTCTAGCAGAACAGGATTTCAATCAGTTACTGTTTCCCAAGTATCTCCCCCTCCCCTTATACCTATGCCACAGAAAATTATGTAGACTGTTGCCCCTAAAATTCACTATCAGGTATTTATCTTTACTTTTATGAAGATAATTTTTCTTTCATTAAAGAAGATGCATATCCTTTGTGGAATACTGTACCTTCCAGGTTAAAAGGTGGCTCCCCCAAATCCTCAGACAGATCTGTCGATATACCTTGAGAGAATCCATCTTTAAAATTAATCAGAGACACCCACTTTCACACAGATTGAGCATTTTGTCAGTGGTTAGCAATTCCTGTTAGTAAGTGTGCAAAGATAGATGCTGGGCTTTACAGATTTAGAGAAACCATATTTAGAGAGACTGCAGGGAGAAAAGAGATGGAAAGAGGGCATCTAGATCACAGAACAGTTATAGGTGATGCCCACAGGAAAGATAAAGGATGAAAGAAGGATATAAAGTTGTATGAGTTTTTTTAGGCCCCAGAATAGCCCTAGAAATATGAAAAGAAAGAGACAAAAGGAACACTTGGAATAGAGAAATGAAACAAAATGATGATGAGAGAAAGTGTAGAAGGAGAAGAAAACACATTGTAGGAGAATTAAAAAATCAGAGATCAATTCTAAGTAAGAGAGACAGAAAAAAGATGTCTTGGAAAAAAACTTGGAGGAAACAGAGGAAAAGAACACATTTAACTGGAAGTAACACAGATAGAAGATTAAAGAAGACCAAACTCATGGATGATGACAGATATGATGTAAACCCTAAGGCTTTATTTCCTGAACCAAGTTATCACTATCCTGAATTTCCTGTAATCCTGGAGCTGGCTATTTTTGGGATAGTAAAAATACTATTCTAGTATCTTTGCATGGTCCTGGATGAGCATACTGGCAAAGATCTCAGCCAACAGAACCTCTCTGAAGTACATATTTACTGGCTATAAGAACAGATCATCTTCAGGTACATTAGCCTGTTCCATGCAGATAAACATATTTTTCATAGGGAACACTCAGTCTGTGCTCCCCAGGCTACCCTCAAAATGCTCCACAAGAACTCATCAGTAGGACATGTTACCAGTGATTGACTTCTCCAGTGTGAACAGGATTTGGTCTGCTCCACATCTCCACTTTGGCAAGAGGGCCAAAGTTGGATACTGTAAACTGGGCATAACTCTCTCTCTCTCCCTCTCTCTTATATATATATATATATATATCCCATATTCATGTTATTCACACCTATGCAGTGCTGGATCAGGATACTCATGATGAATCTCCAGTTCAGTAACATGTATGGAGTGGTACATAGTTAAGGACTCCAAGAATTCACCACGTTGATCAAGTTATGTGGCCCCGACTAAAGGGAAATACAAATTTTGCAAAGCCAAACCAATGCTTATGATACATTTTTCTTCTAAATTATCTTTATATATATATTTTTTGTCCTCCTATTGTCAGCTTGTGATTTCTCCTAATTCTTGCTATGTTAAGGAAGACTCTAAAAAACCCTCTTGAAAACTACTTCAGTGACAACAGTGAAAGAATGGAGAAGGTAAATACAGATGAGTTTACAAACAGATAACTAAGAGGAAAAGGCAGCAGAATGAATACAGACAGTCATAAAAAGTATCTTGAAATTAAAAAGAGTTATTAAACATTACAGAAAAAAATTAGTTTGAGGCAGAACAGGCACTGAAAGGGCTGAGAAAAAAGAGGCACTAAGATTTTGCAAGAAAGGAAAAAAACCTGAACAGAGAAAAAAAAAGATGAATAATCCAGTAACATGACTTTTAAAACTGGTATTTTAAAATTGGCATTTTCTATTTCTTTAGCTTCTTCCTAAGCATTTTCATGACATATATACATAATGTGAATTGTGTATATATAGATGTATATGCATATATAGGAGGCATATATAGATATACATAAACACTCAAAACTGTGTAAAATACATTGTACCCATTGTATTTTAACTGAGGTGGGTAACAGTAAAATGGCAGACTTGGCTGCCATTTTGTTGTATCTTCACATGTTTAAAGCCTATCTGGAAAAAAAAAAGAATTTGGTCCATTTAACAGGTATACAATGTTTTTCTGTCTAACAGCCCTTTAAAGACAGATTTAAAGAAGATTCCTTTTCAAAGTCGTACTTTGAATTAACCTGTCTGTATTTTTCATCCTCTCTTATCACCTAATTTGGATATCACATGTTGTAGTGTCAAGCACTTTAAATTTTTCCCTGCCATTCTACTCACTGCTAAACAAAGCATAATATACAGCCTACATGGAAGTTCTCACATTGAGAGTCCCCTTAATCTTCCTCTACACCTGGACTGTGCAGTGGAAATGAAATAAGAACACTGCATCTTGATGGAAGACTAAGTGCTTCTTTCTGAAGCACTTTACTTTCTGAGCTGTTCCCACAGCTCCCTCCCAATATACAAGGAAAACCCTTCCTACCATTCCAGCTGTGTCTGCCTTCAGGTACTCTTCTCCGGGTCTCTGAGCTTCTTGCAGTCCTGCTCCTTAAAGATATTCATCTCAATACTACAAGATGCTGAGTGCTCCTGGGGAAAGCCAGTGGTTTTTCTTCACACCCTTTCCCACTCGCCTGAGAGAGAGCTGAGTGTACTCTGATGCCGTGGCACCTGACCATGTTTATGACCTAATGTTTTCCTGGATTTTCTGAACCTGAAACATGTGACAGCATGAATGACAGGTCCTGTCCTCTCCCTTTTGCCTCCAGACTATGGACTGTGTTAATGAAAAGCTTTCATTGAAATAAATGCCTTCATGGAAAAAAGGTGTTCAACCCATGGCTTGATTTACAGCACAGTTAAGAGCAACAGCACTGGAGCTGAAGATAACTGTGTCCCCTTCCTCCACAACATTGCTGCAGTTGATGCTGTTGGTCCACAGAGGCTGGGTATTTCATATACCACTCCAGGCTATTTGATACTTACCCAGGTGCTGGTGGATTTTACCTTGCAAAAATAGGCTTCATCTGATGCCAATTCAGGGGAAAATCTGCTGGAAAATACTAAGTTTCTGCTGCTTGATCACCAAAGACTCTTAGTTGTAAAATGTAATTTATATTTCCCTGCTCTTTCTTACTTTGCTCTGAAAAGTTAATTCAGTCTCTTCCTCCTTCAGGTCTTATATGTTTTTGTCTTAGATGGACATACTTGAAGACCTCCATAACTGCACTGAAATGTTGGAAAAATGAAATATCTAGACATGGACTTTGCATGTCTAGATGACTTCTACAGGAACTATTGGAGAGGCTGTTCCCAGTGTTGGCAGCTGGCACTTGAAGTAGCCAGTTTGTAAGATGCCAGCAGGGATTACCACACTGAGGATCTCCTGTCCCTAAAACCCAGCCAACTTGAACATATTTTGAGTCACACTTCTAGCCATTCATTGATTCCTATACCTTCATCCACCAATGAACTCTTTATTGCCCTGACACTCATTTCGTATCTAAAAGAGGATGGTTATTAGCACTTGGTACTCTACAACAGATTATATGGCTTTTGATTTGGATTTCAAAAGTCAAGTGTAAGATATGTGGAACCACAGTCAGTGGGTGGCATCTGGAATACAAACCAAAGGAAGCCTGAACAAAACCCTGCTCCTTGAGGTTTTCTGTCTGATTAGTTTCTGCCTGACAGCCAGAGCACCTGATACCTGTAGAGAAAAAATGGAGAAAGTCTCACCCACTTTCCCTGTGAGTCAGGCACCCCGGGCGTTCTCACTTACTTCCTTCAAAGCAGTATTCCACCACGTAGCCGTCCAGCCCTGCCGCCCCAATCTGGTCTGGTGGCCTCCACTTCATTGTCACCGAGGTGTCGGTCACGCTGTCCACTGCCAGCAGAGTTGGGGGGCTGGTAACAGCTGAAGCAAGCAGGCAGAAGGCAGAACACCACGTTACAATTAAAGGTTTGCGTTTGTGGCCTGTGTCCCTCTGGTTTAGTATCACAGGTGACAGGCTGTCCTGCCTACCAGGATGATTTCACATCATCCCTGGCACAGCTTTCCCAATTAGGACCACACTAGGAGAAAGCAGCTACCTCATCCCATATCTGCTCACAGCCTGACCCAGAGATAAATCCCTCCTGCTGAGGAGAGAGAAAGACAAGCATCTGTGGCTGGTGGAGCAGAGGAGTAGGGAGCAGTGTATTCTACCCTCAGCAGGTGTGTTCTGGCAAGAAGGGAGTGTGCTGGAGCTGTAACAGCCCCTTCCTTTCTCCTCCTTTGCATTCTGGGGGTGCTGCTGAGCAAGGGGGGTAACCTTTGCTGATCTACAGAACAAGACATTTTTCTTTTACAGGGAGTTGTGGTTGCCGCAAGTTTGAAAATCTGTTTCTTTATATGAAAAAGCCACTGAGTTAGCCTGTCACTATGTGAATTACAAAACCTTCTAGCTGTCACACTAGTATAGAAATTATATGATTAAGTGACTATAGCAATGTATTAATGGCTATTTGCTGAATGCATCCCTGTCTCTGGGCTCTTGGCTACTTACCCAAAGGAACAAAGGATTTGGAAGGCATACTTGGCTTGGACATGCCGATGGCATTGACTGCAAACACACGAACCTCATAAGCAACACCTTCAATCATTTTCTTTGGCTCAAAAGTCGTTTCCTTACACAGTTCAAAATTCAGCCTCATCCACCTGGAGCTCTGTTTCTTTTTCCTCTCAATGAAATATCCTTTTGACCAGAAAAGATTTTATTATAGCAAATGATGGCATAAAGATCAGTAATAAAGGGTCTATTTTCTGACTGCCCAATGACATTTTTTTAATCTGGAAACACTTCAGTATGTCCTTCTAGCTTCAGAGTGATTTAGAGATAATTTCCTCTATTACGAGTTATCTGATAGTCACCTGTTTTGTTTCCATGTGCCTATATGAGCTTGTTTTGGATTTTACTTAGAAGACTGCTGTGTTTAGTTCAGAGTGAAAAGGGCCTGGTTCTACTGACCTCTGGGCCCCTCTGACTTTCATCTTGATTCAGTGTATTAAAACAGTTTACTCGGTAAATTGTTTCTGAAATTCCTTTTAAGATTCAAACAGGCTGATAACAGTTCAAAATTCGGCTTTATAAGAGGTTATCTTTCAAGCAGGGGGATTGATACTGTGGTGACGTAAGAAGTGACAAATCTCAAACCATGTGAAAAATAGTTATTTGATAAAGTCAAAGAGTAGGTAGAACATTCTAGATATTAGATATTCCCAGTGCCACTTTCCAGGACCTGAGCTAAACTCTGATCCAGTTTCATCAACTATTCAATGTTTGCTTCTTTTATCTGTGTTAGAGAGTCACCACCAAAATAAAAAAGCGTGTACCTAAAATGGGTGATCCACCATCATTTGCTGGAGGTTCCCAGGTCATAATACACCAGTCTTCACCCACCTCAGTCACATTTGGTGCCTGAGGAGGGTCAGGGACATCTGTTGTAAACAAAGTAAAAATTATTTTAAAAAATATTTTCACATAGGTTGAAATTAAAAATGTCAGATGAGAAACAAATCTAAATAGTTTTTGAGGTGCAACAGGAATTCCTAATGAGGCAAGAGAGAGAGAAAAAGAAATTTAGTGGATCCTGGCTGGTGGTTAGGAATGGATGAATGCCAAGGTCTTCTACACCATCGAGACACCTGAGAGGCTCTTGAGGGCATGTGCTAAGACAGAGCCCACAGCCACAGGGAGAGTGGAGAACCAGGAGCGCTAAGGGAAGCCTGAGGAACCAGAGAAGTTTGGCCCCTGGCAGCAGTGATAATTAACTCCTACTTAAATCCCATCCAATCTCCTACTCCTGTCAGCAATACCTAGCCTTGCGTCCCAATTCCACACCTGTCAATGGGGACAAATAGGAAAATGGAAGTTTCCTGAGACCCTACCTCAGTGATAAAAGATATGGCTCATGGGCACTCATGGCACATGACTTACCAACCACTTTGATGTTGATCAGAGCTGTGTCCTCTCCAGCCTCATTCTTTAAAGTGATTCTGAAAGGACCTGAATCGTCCCTCTCAGCTGCATCAATGACCAGGCAGCTGCTGTCTGGGTACGATTCTGCCCGTATTCTTCCACTGTCTGTGACCATCTAGGAACCACAGTGAGCAGAGGGAAAAGTCATCTTTTCTGGATTTGAGAATCAAAATACTCAAAAATCAACATTTGAAAGTAGTAAAGATCAGCATGTTAGAAAAACCACAGCATGTTAGAAAAACCACACCAAACCTCAGCACTTTAGCCACCTAATGATGAGAAATATTACAGAATAGCTAAAATAACTACAACATGGTAACTGTTTACTACTCAGTTAAGCCATTGCATCATAAAGGATGAGGCACTAGGCTTCTCCTGGAAGCAAGAACACACTTTTGTGTGTCATCATGAATTCAATGGAAAAAGAATAGGGAATTCTTCCAAAAGTTAGATCAAAATTTAAGTAATTCACTTTACAGGTCAAAGTGATTTGAATTAGTAGTTTCAGGTCAGTAGTTTCTCCTTATAGGTTTTAAATGCTGACACATTTTGTTTGGACAGGACTACAGTGGTAGTATACACAATTATATACAATTTATATTTGAAAAACAATGGTCACACATCTAACCAGATAGGTCTGATGAATGCAGTAGTGGCAACATGTCCTAGCTTCTGCATTGCACAATGAAAATTTAAATGTTAAAAGCTACTATTTTGGTATTTACAAAGTCAGGGATTGATCTAAGCGAAAGTTTTGCATTAAGACACCAAATGCAAGACCCCAGTTGCCCAACCTATTGCTTCATTTGAGGCTTGAACTCCATTAGATTTTATCATTCTTTTTCCAAAACCAGACCATATCATGGTTTCCTGCCAAAACTTGGCAGCCATTCTGGATATCAAATGTATAGAAGAAGTAGCCAATTGGTAAGTTTTCTTGAGTTTTCTTCTGCATCCCATACATCTTTCTCCCCTACTATTTTTTAATAGAAAACCTGTATCTTTTTCTTTATTAATTTCAGCCTTTCCTTAGAAAGACCCAAAAGATACTAAATAATATTTATCCATTTTATCCTATTTTGAGCAAGGAACATTTTTAAATAGAGGGAATTTCCCCCTTATTTTCTGCCGTTAAAATCAATGTCTTCAAGAGGATAAAGATTTTTTTATTTTTTTTTTTAAGGAAAAGCGGCCTTTTTAAGCTAAAGAAGCATCTGAAATGACAATGTACCTTGTCCCCTCTACTCCAAAAGACTTTCGGAGGTGGTTCACCAGTGATGGGGATCTCAAGTCGTAGTTTGTTTCCTGCCACTACTGTCACAGTGTTATTTTCCCCAAGACCATCCAGGTGAAGTTTAGGAGGATCTGAAAAAGAAGAGGGATTGTCCAAGTTTGACATGTAGCTGCTGCTCTGTGTGCTCATGACCTGGCACAGGTCTGCAACACACAGGAACATGCTCTGTGTTTTATTTTCTTGGTATTTTTAAGCAACTGAATTTTGTTTTGAAGAAAACTTGTGAAGAAAAGTCTATTGTAAAAGATAGTTGATGGAAAAGAAATCATGGCACCATAGACATTTTTGAATAATTAGACCATATGAAAAACCTTCAACTGTTTATCTGAGGCAGAATTATGTATATTCACGTAACTTCTGAGAGTGTTTTTCTCTAAGTGGCTCTTGAGAATTTAAATTGTGGGCTTTTTTATGGCACAATCAACCACACTTCAGCCTTCACTGTCCTTACAGTTTAAAAATTTATTAACCCAAATCATTTTCTGGAAACAAAATTATCACTTTTGTTATACACTGTGTGTATGGAGAACAAATGATTAATATCCTCTTGTAACTTTTTTAGCACATTAGAAATATAACAGTGGCATTCCCCTCTAGAAACACTTCTCTTTTCATTCTCCCTTAATCTCACCAATACTTTTTCTAATACATATATCCCACATCTCTCAGGTTCAATTAAAAAACATGTTTTCTAAAACTTTCGCCACTTTATATTGCTCTCCTTTCAACTTCCAAGTTGCTGGTTGCAGTTAGAAGCTGGTGAGGCATTGATGGGGTAATAGTTAATGCCCTGTTTTATTTTTGTTTGAAGGACTGGGATCACTAACAAGCCTTCTGCTTTGCTGAATTAATCAAAAGAACAATCTTTTTCTCTAGAGAGCATTTAATGTTTTTAGTGAATAGGTAAATAAGTGCTTGCTCTACTACTGTCTTATCAAACTAAATCACATTTTGCAATGTTAGCAAGCCAGTTCTTAAAGACAGCAGATCATATCTGAGAAGTGGATAGCAGCAGGTGTTTTACACAAACTCTTCATAGGGGTTTAGGTTTAGGAGTTCAGCCCCAAAAAGCCTCCCCCAGGAGCTTCCCCCAGCACATGAAAGATGAGCAGGTCCTGAGCACCGGCGAAGGACTCTGCCAGCAGCTCAACAGCACCTGGCCAAAGCCGCGGGTCTGTTTTGTCTGGTGGATGCCTGCTCAGAGGATACAAAGTGGTTGTAATCAGGGATATTTCAGACTGCTTTTATTTCCCAAAGGTCACAGAAAGATGTTCTATACAGGTCACTGTGCAGTAAACTTACCCACAATATGTACTTTGCATGGAATATTAATGTTGTAGGCATCTGGCACAAACATGTATTCACCCTCATCATCAACAGCAGAAACTGGTATAACAAATCTGTGGATTCTGTAAAAGAATTGAAAAAGAAATTAATGTAAATTATTTTTGAAGTCTGCTTGAAGATACAAGGAAAATTGTGTGAAAATTTTAGGAAATTTGTGGAAGTGAAGCATAATAATAGTGACTGTAATATTACTTTGCTACTAAAATCCTTTGCTGGTTGCCTGGTGGTATTTTAGGTAATTAAATAATATGTGCTTTGTACAAAATATTATTGAGACAACCACCAAATAATGTGAACAATTTTAATTATGTTTGTTTGAACACAGAACAAGAAAAATACAGCAGTGTAATCTTTTTTACACAGTATGCTGCTATGCTTCTGCCATTCAATTGCAATTTGGTTGTTCAAGAAAAAGTCTGCAGGTGATCCCATTGTGGGAATATTCTGACTTTTGCTGGACCACCTTTGTGAGTTGATACAGGAGCTATGAGAAAAAAGAGGCATAATAAAAAAAAAAGAAAAATAGCTATATATTTCTAATAGTGCCTAACAATAATTTTATTTTTCTGCTTAATATCCCATACCAACAGCAACAACAATGGCAAGAAAAATCAATAGCTTGAACTTAGGTGGATCAAGGATTTGATTATTGTCCTCCACAGCCCAAATACACAAGATTAAGGGAAGCAAGGACACATAGCTTTTAAAATGACAGAAATAAATATGACTTGAGGGACAAAGATTAGGCTTGATTAGCAGGTCATTTTTAGTGAAGTAGCCCACATACTGGCACATCTCCACAGTGTCATTCCACCAAAAGCCAAGTCAGTACACAACAGGCTTACCTTCCTTTGTGATAAAGCTTTACACGGTCACTAGCTTCAATCAGCTGCCCATTTTTGTACCATTTCCCTTCCACATTCTCAGATATCTCACACTTCAAGTGGATTTCCTGTCCCAGCCTCACAGTCTGGTCTTCTAGTGCAAGTGATATCTTCAGTGGTCTCACTTAGGAACACAGAAGCAGATACATTAAAAAAAGATGATGGAGCTCAGTAGCCATGGGGGACAATTTCCATCTGGATAATAAAACAGCATGAATTGGTCAAGGTGCCAATTTGTACAAAATAGTCAAGAGCAGAATGAGGATTACAAATAAAAATGCATATTTATGTATAATGCAAGATAACTTTGGAGGATGGATCAGATACATTTTGTTTAAAAGCACAAGCACTTTAAAGATAGATTGCACAAACAAAGATGAGAGGGATACACAGTCATGTGCTTGTGCCTAGGTTTGGCTTTCCTGTGAAAACCTAAAAGAACTGAAGAAAAGCAGATGCCTGCCTTTGAAAATTCACTTTGTTGTCCTGTTGTACCTTTGGATTGATTGCTTTGTTTTCCATCTTAATGGAGTGACAGGAAGTTAACAAGCAGGACTAGTTCATGGCCTGCTACTGGAAATACTGTCTAAAGGGAAGTCACTATTCTGGAGATTCACAGCAAAAAAATTGATATTGAAGTTAAATCTTCTTTTCAACCCACAGGGAAAGGCAAGAAAATCATTCATTTCTGTATGCCAGCACACTGTGACGTATGAGTTTGAGAGCAAGGTGGATGATACTCACAATCAACTGAAAGTTTGGCTTCTGATTGTCCTCCAGTTGTCATTACTGAGTAAGTTGCAGTGTCATTTTTGGCAGCTTCCTCTATGACCAAAGTATGTTTTTTACCCTCAACCTTAATTCGATACCGGGATTTCGGATCGTCGGAAAGTTCTACGCCATTTCTGAACCTAATGGAGAACAAATAATTTTTATTTTTCCAAAGGAAGTCCTGTGCAACTAAGACTTCCATAGACTGAAACTCCAGAGAAGACTTTACAGGACTATAAGGCACTAGAAAAGGTTAAACACACTAATCGATTTATGTATAAGGGTACTTTTGAATAAAGTTTTATTGAGATTTTCTTAACAATTTTCAGGTTTACTGGTGTAGGAAAAGCATTTTTGCCCATAATTAAAAGCTTCTGGGCTTTTTTTCATGGAAGCTGTTCAAAGCGTTTCTTACCATTTCACATTTGCATCATCCTCAGACACTTCACAGCTCAGCTCAACTCGTTCACCAACATAGGTGCTGGTATCCTCCAGGCCTTTGGTCACCAAAATCGGAGGATCTTTGGAAAGAAAAAATTATGGATTTACAGTCTGAGAGGGAAAACCATGTGAAAGAGATTTTCTATATCATGCTATAGGAGCCAATATTACTTTCAAGTTCTGAGTATCACTGCAGCCTTTTCCACCTTATATCAGAAAAGTTGTTGCTCTTTAAAATGCTAGTAGGAAATTTGCTCAATAAAAGTAACATTTCTTCATATCAATACCTGTTTTACTTTGGTAAACAACACCATGGGAGCAAAGAGAGTGAAGATATTGCTTCCCATTCATAACTATTGATAGAGTACCCTCTCAAATATGTGCAAATGGGATGAAAACTGGTTTCTAGAAAGTCTGATCTGGATAGACCAGTACAGACAGGCCTGACAGACTTGGACTATATCAGAGTTCTCAGGTACCAAGTGTGATGTTAGGGGAAGACAGTGCTATGACACATAGGTCTCCAAAACAGCTTAAAATTTTGAAGGGCATCAGCACCTCACTAGATCCCAATGCACAGTATCAACTATATCACCATTTTGAAGTTTGCATTAAGCTACTAAATATGAGGAAAAAAAATGGATGAGAAAAAAAAAATATGCAGGGATCACAGAAATATCCAGTGATCCTAAAAGCTGCTAATACAAATTCAAAAATATACCAAAACAAATAATCCCTGTTAATTTCTGCTGCATCTGAAGAAGCCACATAAATTTAGAGCAGGTGAAACAGCATCAAGCTGACATAGTTACCTCTCACAAACAGTTCTGTGGAGCATTTCTCATCACCAGCTGTTACGTAATAGCGAGCATCATCTGTCATCCCACAGTTATTGATGAACAAAATTCGCTGGTTGCCTTTGTGCTCAAAAATGTATCTGTTCATACAGGAAGGCATCAAAGACACATTAGAAAAACTTCTGAACCCCTTTTGTTTTATGTAGAATATGCTGTAGGGATTTTTAGAGGAAAAAATTCTGGGGTTTACACAGTATTAGGAAAATTGTCCTTGGAAGCAATTTCCAAGTTTCAACAGAGCTGTCATAGACTTCTAGCAAAAAAGAGCTGTGATGTAAAGTGACAATGAGCTGCTTCTGCTAGCTTGTTCCAAGACCCCAGGTCTGGGTGATATGAAAAAAAAAAAAAAACAGCCAAAAAAAAGAAGCTGGAGTCGAGTGATGGCAAATAAAATGGAGTCTGAAACTCTAGATGAGTAAAGCTGAAAATAGCCAGTAAGAGGACACCATCACTCATTCCAACATTTTTGTGGAGTGTAATAATAGCCAAAGTAAAGAAGTTAATATTATTGGTAGGCCAGATGGCACAAGATATCAGTAATGGGATATAGGGTTTTGGTAATGGGATATGGAGCCTTTCACCTTTATGTCACCAGTTTAGATCTGCTCCAGGTTTGTAATGACCAAAGCTCATTAGGATCTGACAGCTGCTTCAGCAGCCTAGTAGAAATGCACTGGAAAGCTCAATCCAGCCCCTCTTGCTGAAGAGGAATCCTTAGAGCCCCTGCAAAGCAACTCTGAGCAACTCATGCCAGACACAGGGGCTAAAGAAAAGGTACTCTATTATCTATTGTTTTGTCAATCATTAATTTTAACCAGAATCCTTTACTGATTTCAACAGAATGAAGGAAATCTGCCTCATTTCTGTAAGAGCCTTTTGTTAACTATTACAATTTTTTTAACTGGTCAGAGGAAATTTTGTCTAGGATTTTGTGCTGCTGAGAAACATTTGGGGAATGTTGCTTTGTTATGCACGTTTTCCCCAGGTGTGTCTAACCATGGAATGGTGTTTTCTGCGCCAGGTTGTAAGAGCTGGTTGTGCCTACAAAAAGGCCTGGGCTCAACTTCTAAGCATTGCTCTAAGTGTACTCAAATGTCTGCACCTGCACTTCTTCTAGGAAAAGCCAGAGAATAAACCAACATGCAGGTGGGACAGGTGAAGCTTTGTGGAGTCTAGACCTATTGTTCATGACCAATGGTGTAGGTTGTTGACCTCAGAGTGTTAACAGAGTAGTGGAAGCTGAGACAAAGCTCACATCCCTCTTCTGGTTTATGAGCCGGGTGGGTAAGTGTGTGATGTCAACATCTCCATTCTTAGCACAGAATTACTGTAGAAATATTGTGTCCACCTCCAGACACAAGACCAAGGACAAGTGATTTTTTTACTGGCAGTGCTTCCTGATTTTTGAAAACTCTACTGAGTAGAAAATAGCACCACCTTTTTTTGAGGATCTCTAAAACTTTTGTCCTGTGACAAAAGAGACAATCTATATTACATTTAGCCTACAGTGTACTTTTCTGGATCCCAAGAAATGCAGTATCATTTACATACTCTTCACATCTAATTCAGAAGTAAAACTGGCGCAACATTAGTAAAGAGAGAGATCTCTGCAACACACTTCTCAAGGGAGTACGTGTATCCATTTTATATGCTAAGATCACTTACTTTGCGCTTGGTCGTATTTCTTGGCCATTTTTATACCACTTGAGTTCCACTGTTGGATCTGCTAGCTCCACCATGAACCTTACTTTACCTCCTTTGTCCACCTGGTACGCAGGATCGAGGCCTTTGGCAAAAGCTGTCGTGGAAGTCAAGATGTTATTTTAACATGAGGTCAGAAAACAAGAATATGGGTGCTGAAATGACATTGCATACATCTCGTCAAAACTGATAAAATAGATGCACACAAAGTTATGCATATTCTCACACTGGTCTGCATGGAATCATCTAGAAACATTAGAATAAGCACAAAGCTGAGCAGATCTGGTTGTCCTGACCAAGTTCAAGCTGGTATCTCTTCAAGAGTTTGCAGTGCAACTGTATTCCTAATAGGACCAGATACATGCATCAAATTAAATACATAAATTACAATTAATGTGTAGTACCATAGCATATGTTATAATGTGAGGCAATGGAGTTGGAGAGAGGGTGTATCGGGCAGCTGGATTTGTGGAGGACTTCACCTCCATAAAAGAGAAACCAGTGATATACAGCAAATGTATATGCTGCATCCAGTTCTGAAAACCTCTCCAGGAACAAGCAGATTCCACATTAGTATAACAAGCAGTGTATTGTATTTCTATTTTGTAAATATGTTATGTTTATTCTGTGTCATATACATGTATTTTATATATACATTATATATATATTTCTGTATGAAATTACACCTCTTATACTATTCAGTAGGGTACATAGGAAAAGACAGGCCTGAATGTCCTCACCCAGTGGAGGGTCTGTAGTACAGCTGGGATTTCTGAGCAATGGAGATTAAGTGCAAAACAAGATTATGAAGGGCAAACATTGCATGTGTTTGAAGTGGCCTCTTTTTAGAGCAGATGATAAAGATGGTAACGCGAGGTCTAATTTCTGTATTGTTTGAACAGGTAATGCCTTTCCACACACCTGGGGGACACTTTTCCAGATGGAACCAGTGTTTTTCTGAGAGGAAGGGATGCTTTAGGTATGTCCTGAGTTGGATAAGGTATTTACGCTCCCACCATGAACTGAAGCTGCCTTCTGACGAACTCTTTGCAGGAATGAGTCGTAGTGTGAAAGACCCCTTGTGTGGAAGTGAAGCATATTTGGTTTTCAAGGTGAACAGTCATGTGTGACTAACGAGCACAGGAATATTCTGCCACATCCATACCTGCACTCTTCTTCACTTCCCTGCGCATGCGCTTGAGCCGCTTCAGCATGCCCCTCAGGTCGGTGATGCCGTACTGGAACGCGATCTTCTCGTACTCGCTGGGATTTGCGTTCTTCAGCAGGTCCCACACGTCCACCTCGGGCTCTTCCTCCTGCTGCTTAACCTCCCTGACATCAGCAAAATAAAATCATGGGAGAACAGTCAATGAGGCTTTATCACGCTATAAAACATAGGTGAAGCTGAATCCATGGTGAGGCTAGAAATGTTTTAACCAAAATTTGAAGGCTGCCATCATATCTTTTTTATTTCACTCAGTATGAGTGGAGTAGCTCAGAATGACATTCACACCTTACTTTACACTTCTTCTAGGCAGAATTGGGATGTAAGTTTTAACTTGGCCTTTTCTGATACAATCACTTATGAGAATTTTTATATTTACTTTATTGCTTAAAAAAAATACATTTTGAAAACGTAATAGCATACAGGCTAATCCCACTTAAATCAGTTTTGTCTGCTGTAACTTGAGTGGAATCAATCACAATTTATGATGGCATCACTGAGTCTAATCTGTAAATTTAAAAAAAAAAATAAAGATGTTTTCAAACCCTGAGTCCCTCTATCTGCTGCCAGAGGTGACTGACGACAGGACATTGAAGTATAGAGGAATCTGTGTCTGTTTAATGTTCTCAGCATTACTTAAAGTTGTCAAATGAATAGGAGATTTCCACACCAGCTTGGACTTGAAAGATGGATCTGTTCACTTCCATGTGTATCTCTGTCTTAAGAGCAGGAAATGTTTTCAGAGGCCTGTGTGAGGAATCACCTTTACACAGAGGTTTCAATACTGTATTTACTATCTGCAACTCCAGGCTAAGACAACCAGTAAAGAGAAGTATAAGTATTTTTACAAGGGTAGCCATTAAATTATAGAACAATGGAAGCATCCTAAACAAAATGATAATTTCTCAGACTGACAATTAACTCAAAAAAGTGAACTGCTAAAACAATAATAGAATTGAAGAAGAAATCTAGCTTTGTCCTTCTGTAATACTGTTAGGATCAGACCAGGATCATTCCATTTTGATCTAGCTTGTCTAACCATATCTGTGCTTTTGAGAACAGAGCAAGAGAAAAAACTTTTGAGAAATAAAAAAAAAAAAATACCAATCTTCACAGCGAGATGCTGTTAGAGCTGAACTTTATGGAGTCTAGGAAAGGATTTTCTTTGACATATACAGAAATAGAGCTAAATATCTCTGAGAATCTCTGCACAGTTGAATAAGGAACCATGGAAACCACTTTGCTGTTTAGTCCATGAAGTTTATTAAATTTCATAATATGTCTGTAATTTTAAAAAAGAAGAGAGGTTCTCCCTGAGTACTCTTTCAAATACAATAATTCTGAGACAGCAATGTAAGTTAGACAATCTCAGGTATGTAATTTTATATTTTGTTCCTCTTATCCATGCTCATGCTTTCTGGACAGTGATTGTACAGCAAATGCTGCATTTCAGTGAGATTCCTTCTGCATGGGGGAAGGCTGAGATCAGCCCTCAAACACCTGTAAAAGCTGAGACCTCTCTCCTGGGGCAGTATTGTGCTCTGCCAGGACTGGCTGCCCACCAGGCAGTGTCTGCCCCTGCCAAGGAGATGTGCACTTTGTGGGAATCAAAATAAAGCTCCCCTTTAAATCAGACAGCAGTTGAGAATGAGGATCCTGATTTTCAGCCAGACTGAAGGACTCAGTTTCAGGCTTATTTTCCTCTTGCATAACTTGAGAACAAATTTTGATGCTTAGGGCAGGCCAACTTTGTTCTGATACTTCAGTAGCTTGAGCTGAGACCAGAGGCCAAACAGAACATGGTATTTCCTAACCAGACTGATCTTGCCATGAAATGACTTTTAGATCTGTTTCCTAAATAAATGCATTGTGTTGCAAGATGTACTTTAAAAAAAAAACTACCAAAAAACCACAAACAGCTCACCAAAAAAACAAAAAACGATACCAAAAAAAAAACCAAACCAAGGATCTAAATATTTGAGTGGGTTTTAGATCTTGTGCCTCTTAGAATTTCATGCTGCTACTGATCTACTGCATTGACAAAGCATATGCAGTCATGGTGTGGCTTACTGAGATAAGATTTGACACGTCTGCCTGCCAACCAGAAGAAAATGAGAAAATAGACAGTATATTGATTCTATGCATTTAGGTTTGATTTGTTATGTTTGTTTCTGTTGTTTTTTTTTTTTCCTTAAAAAAAAAAACAAACCCCACATGTTTCAAGTAGTATGAACCAAAAGGGAAAGTTATAGGTCTTTCCTTGGTCATACAACCATAAAAAAAAAAAAAAAAAAAAAAAAAAAAA